>CM060880.1:41467500-41555000 GCA_030762935.1 Hymenopus coronatus
TTTTAGCGTGCTCTACATTTTTTGTGTGTTAAGTTTTTGTCCATCTCTTACGGTTTAGTAGTTATGAAGAATTCATCCAGAATAAAGTAGTCTTCAGAGGATATTCCCAGAAAATTCAAAATATACATTTTATTTGTCAGGTAAATATCTTTAATATACGAAATTTTAATTAAAATCTTCGTGTCGCATCCCTGGAAGATACTAAAGATACAAGATTGGTATTTTAACGACTTTTCGTTTTGGAGTTATCGTGTTCACAGACACGGACCTTTTTCTGAAAATACTTTTTTTGGATACCGGGGACCCTAAAACATATACTTCCGGTGAAATCTCGGTATCGAATTTTTTGGTAGAGTGCAATACATTCTCTAAACACTATGTACATAGTGAGTACAGAGAAAGTAAAAATTGGTTTCATGAGAAATTGAGCAAAAATAAACTTAAATCTACTTTAGAAAACATTCCACCATAAAATGGCGAATTATTAAGTTGAGACTAATTTCTCTTACGATTTATATTTCTAGAGCTTCTCACTCTACATTTAAAAGTGACTTGAGTTTTTCTACATCTCTGCAACAAATTATTGTTAATACGCTTATGCTTCTATTTACTTTATGATAATCGAGAAAAAAATTAGCAGAAATAGTCTTATTACTTGCTTCCTTTTAAGTAGAAGCGAAATAAGGGAGTACCATAGGTTAAAGTGAAAGCCAAAAGCTGGTTGGTATGTGACTGAAGTTCCTTGGTTTCTATGGACAGGTGTTGACAAATGTTTGTATAAATTTTTCAAAGCTGATCATCTCCACGAAAAAAATGATTATAACATAAATTGTGTGTTTAAACGTGCACTACATTATTTGTCCATCTCTTACGGTTTAGCAGTAGTCTTCAGAGGCTATTACCAGAATATTCTACATTTTATATCAGGTAAACATTTTGATCAAAATCTTTAGAGCCATTTTTGAGAAAATCAAAATCTTCGAAAAAAGTTCCATGTAAAGGGTAGTCTGGGGTTGGGGGGGATTTTTCTCAAAATCTTCGTGGCGCATCCCTGGGAGATATTAAACGTAAATACCAAGTTTGATATTTTACAGACATTTCGTTTCTGAGTTATCGTGTTCACAGTCACACGGACCATTTTCTGAAAATGTTTTTTTGGATACAGGGGCCCCTAAAACATATATTTCCGGTGAAATCTCGGTATCGATTTTTAGGTGAAGTGCAATAGCTTCTCTATGTACTAAGTATATAGTACGTATAGAGAAAGTAAAATCTAAATATAAACTAATTATAAGTACCACCACCAGCACCACCACCACCACCAACTACCACTATTATTGTATATGTGGTGAAGGATTTCACGGCAGAAGTTCTTCCTCATCCTGTTTAGCGTTTCAACCCGATCCTTGTAGATTCCATCGTGCCCTGATCTACGTGGTTTTCCTCTTCCCTTGTGGGTTATAATTTACAACTGCCTTGGTATCCTGTTGTTTTGCATTCTGTCCAAATGTAAAATATATGATGTGTTACACCCACATGACTTTCTCTAGCTGCTCTACAAACTTCTTAAAAAAGATTATTCTTCTTTCTACACAACGCTAATCGAGATAAATATTAGCAGAATGTTCTTACTACTTAGTTCCTTATAAGTAGAAGGGAATAAAGACATGCGATAACCTAAAGTGATAGTCAAATGTTTTAAAAGCTGGCATGCGATTGTCTTTGCAAATGGCTTCTTTGCTTGACCAGGAGTAGAAATAAAGAAAAATCTGATGTGTTCCATTCACATGACTTTCTCTACATCTCTGCAACAAATTATTGTTAAAAAGCTTATGCTTCTATTTACTTCAGTTTAATCGAAAAAAGTGCAGAAATAGTCTTATTACTTGCTTCCTTGTAAGTAGAAGCGAAATAAGGGAGCACTATAGGGTAAACTGATAATCAAAAGCTCGTTGCTATGTGACTGAAGTTCCTTTGTTTGTATGGACAGGAGTTGACAAATTCCTGTATGCGAAGAGTAAAAGACTTCCAAAGCTGAAACCAAAAACATGGAATATATAAAAATCGATCAACTCCACGAAAAAAAGTGAATGACATAAATTGTATGTTTTAATGTGTCCTACATTTTTTGTGTGTTAAGTTTTTGTCCAAGTCTTACGGTTTAGCAGTTATGCAAAATTCCGTAAAATAGATCCAGAATAAAGTAGTTTTCAGAGGCTTTTCCCAGAAAATTCAAGATGTACATTTTATTTTTCAGGTAAATATCTTTAATATTTGACATTTTAATCAAAATCGTTAAAGATATTTTTAAAAAAATGAAAAATATTGCAAAAATATCCATGTAAATGGTAGTTGGGGATGGGGGGATTTTCTTGAAAATCCTCGTGTCGCATCCTTGGAAGATACCAAACTTAAATACACACGGAGCTTTTTGTTAAAATGTTTTTCTTTTTTTTGGATTCAGGGGGACCCGAAACATGTATTTCCGTTGAAATCACGGTATCGAATTTTTGGGTTGAATGCAATACCTTCTGTATACGCTATGTACATAGTGCGTGTAGAGTAAGTAAAAACGGAGTCTTCCTGTCTGAGGAAAGTGTAAGTACTTTACAAGTGAAATCAATAAAAAGGAATATCTCAGAAACGCTTACTTCCGCGAAAAGAACGTAGGGGACATAAATTGTGTGTTTGATAGATCTAGATTGTTTGTGTGGTCAGGTGTTCTCTATCTGTTACGGTTTAGCAGTTAAGCAATATTCGGTAAAGTTCAACCAGAATAAGGAAGTTTTTAGATGCTATTCCCAGAAAATTCAAGATATACGTTTTATTTTTCATATAAATATCTTTAATATACAGTATGTTAATCAAAATCGTTAGACCCATTTTGAGAGTATCAAAATTTTCGAATATATTTCCATGTGAAGGGTAGTTTATGGTGGAGGGATTTTCATGAAAACCTTCATATCGCATCCTTGGAAGATACTGAACCTAACTTAACGCTCTCTTCGTTTTTAACGCTCTCTTCGTTTTTAACGCTCTCTTCGTTTTTAACGCTCTCTTCGTTTTTGAGCTGTGCTGCCCACAGGCACACACACACACACAGGCAGATAGACAGACACAAACGCGGACAATCTTCTGAAAATGCTTTTTTTTTTCTATTCAGTGTGTCTCAAAGTATGTATTTCCGGTAAAAACTTGGTATCGAATTTTTAGGTGCATTACAATACCTTCTCTATACACTATGTACATAGTACGTGTAGAGAAAGTAAAAATCTGATGTGTTGCATTCACATGCCTTTCTCTAGCTATTCTACAAACTTCATACATAAGATTATTCTTCTTTCTGCACCTTGCTAATTATGGTACTCATTAGCACAATGTTCTTATTATTTAGTTCCGTAAAAGTAGAAAGAAAATAAGGGAATACACTAGGCTAAACCAATAGTCAAATGTTTTAAAAGCTGTTGTTATGCGATTATCATTACAAATCGCTTGGCCAGGAGTAGAACAAAAGAAAAACGGACACTCCCGTCTGGGAAAAGTATAACTACTTTACAACTGAAACTAATAACAATGAATACCTCGAAAACGGTAAGCTCCACGAGAAAAATGTAAATGACATAACTTGTGTATTTTAGCAAGATCTAAAGTTTTTGTAAAGTAAGGTTCTGCCTATCTCTTACGGTTTACTAGTTATGCCAAATAAAGCAAAATTCATCCAGAATAAACAGGTCTTAAGAAGCTATTTCCAGAAAATTCAAGATATACATTTTATTTGTCAGGTAAATATCTTTAATATTTGATATTTTAATCAAAATCGTTAGAGCATTTTTAAGAAAATTAAAATTGTCCTACAAAGTTCCATGTACAGGGTAGTTTGGGTTGGGGGATTTTTCTCAAAATCTTCGTGTCGCATCCCTGGAAGATACTAAACTTAAATACCAAGTTTGGTATTTCAGCTACTTTTCGTTTTTGAGTTATCGTGTTCACAGTCACACGGACACACACATAAACAACACGGACCTTTTTCTGAAAATGCTTTTTTGGATACAGGGGGTCCTAAAACATGTATTTCCTGTGAAATCTCGGTATCGAATTTTTGGATGGACTACAATACTTCTCTATCCCTATGTACATTGTACATATGGGGCTAGAGAAAGTAAAAATGAACTTCAGTGATTTAGCAACCAGCTTTTGACTATCACTTTAACCTATGATACTCCCTTATTTCGCTTCTACTTACAAGGAAGGAAGTAATAAGTCTATTTCTGCTCTAGATTAACATGAAGTAAATAGAAGAGTACGCGTTTTAAGAATAATTTATTGCAGAGATGTAGAGAAAGTCATGTGAATGGAACATATATCCGGAAGCAGCCCCTTAAAATAGTTGTAATGGATCTATTAATATGTAATTATCGTGAAATTTAGAATCATTAATGACATTCTCGAAATGTAAATCTCATTATCGTTAAAGCAAATCATTTCCATCAAATATTTATCATGTATCATCATTAAAATGTAGCAATAAATAATAATGCATTGTTCTGCTTCTGATACAATCAAATTTCATGTAATTAAGCCTGTTTTGTTAATTAACCCTAAACATGGATTCTAATGAAGTCAGTTCTCACACTACCGGAAAAACAATATCATTTCGTGTTTTTCCACAAAATTAATTTTCCTTCCTCTACCATTACGTCTGAAGTTTTAATATAGTGTTGAGACCTACAATGTGGCCAATATATTTTTCAAACGTGTGGCAATTAACAGAGTTGCAGGAAATGAAATGTGGTTTGCTTTAAGAGATTTTTAATTTCCGCAGAGTATGTAACCATGCGGTTCTCATACTATCAACAGAAGTTTTCAAATTAAATTACAATGTAGATAAAATATTTTGTAATTACTCACGCAGAAACAAACCCAATGTTGAACATTCATAACGATGTGTGTCCATTCACATGACTTTCTCTACATCTCTGAAACAAACTATTGTTAAAAAGCTTATGCTTCTATTTACTTCATGCTAATCGAGAAAAATTAGCAGAAATAGTCTTATTACTTGCTTCCTTGTAAGTAGAAGCGAAATAAGGCAGTACTGTAGGTTCAAATGATAGTCAAAAGCTGGTTGCTATGTGACTGAAGTTCCTTTGTTTGTATGGACAGGAATTGACAAATTCCTGTATGAGAAAAGTAAGTTTTTCAAAGCTGAAACCCAAAAACAGCAATATCCCAAAAAACGATCAGCTCCACGAAAAAATGTAAATGGCATAGATTGTGTGTTTTATCCTGATTTACATTTTTTGTGAAGTGAGTTTTTGTCTAGCCCTTACGGTTTACCAATTATACAAAATTCAATCAAAATCATCCAGAATAAAGAGGTCTTTAGAGGCTATTTCCAGAAAATACAAGATATACATTTTATTTGGCAAGTAAATATCTTAAATATATGGGATTTTAATCAAAATAATTATAGTAATTTCTAAGAAAAAAATTTCGAAAATAGTTCCAAGGAAAGGGTAGTTGGGGGTGGGGGAATTTTCTTGAAAATCTTCGTGTGGCATCCTTGGAAGATACCAAGTTTAAATACCAAGTTTGGTATTTAACGGTATTTTACTTTTTGGGCTATGCTGCCCACAGACACACACACACACACATACTCACAGCCAGACAGACAGACAGACACACACACTGACATTTTTCTAAAAATGCTTTTTATTTTGGATTCAGGGTGCCTCAAAACATGTATTTCCTGTGTAATATCGGTATCGAATTTTTGGGTGCTTTAATACCCTCTCTGTACATAGTACGTGTTAAGAAAGTATAAATTGCATGCTCCGTTTATCTCTCTCTGATTTTTTTTCTCTAGAACGTATGCACATAGTAGAAGATATTGTATTCCAGCCAAAAATTCGAGGTGGATATTTCGCAGTATTTTTTTTTTAAAAAGTCCTGATGATTGTATCTTTGTCACTATTCTGTGAAAACAGCATAGTCCGAAATAGAAAACCCCGTTGAATACCAAAATTTGTATTTCTTATAAAATGGCTGTAATGATTTTTATTATTATATTAAAGATATGTATTAATTTTTTTTTTTTAGATTAGCCTCTGAAGACCTCTTTATTCTGGATGAATTTCGCCGAACTTTGTTAGCTGCTTATCCGTAAGACATTGAAAAAACTTACTGCACATAAAATACAGATCTCGTCACAACGCACAATTTGTGTCCCTAGCGTTATGTTGTGGAGGTAACGGTTTCCGAGATATTCCTTGTTATTTATTTTAATTGTAAGGTAGCTACACTTTTCTCAGACAGAAAGTGTCCGTTTGTCTTTTATTCTTCCCCTGGCCAAGCAAGCATACGATTTGCAATAACAATCGCATAACGGCAGCATTTAAAACATTTGATTATCACTTTAGCATAGCACTTATTCCCTTAGAATTGTATAGAAAGAAGAAGAATCTTTTGTAAGAAGTTTATTTGTAGAGCAGCTAAAGAAAATCATGTGAATGGAACATTAAATGTTTCATTTCTGCATTTTATTTTTGCGTATATGTTTACTAGCTGACTACTCGAATGAAACTCTTGAACGTGTTTATTGCATTTACCTCCCTTACTCTTGATGAAATTATTTTACATTGACTTCATATAATTTGTATGGTATTATAAATGTACTTTCGTATTGCCAGAGCTATTCTAAAATATGAAAAATTCGCTGTAGTCCACGAAAAAAATAAAATAAACATCGCCATAAACGCTGACCAACTTGAGAACTTCAAAGTGATAATAGTGATTTTATAAATTGTTAAGGCTTTAAAGCTAGATCTGCATTTTTTACTTTCTCTACACGTACTATGTACTCCACCAAAAAATTCGAAACCGAGATTTCACCGGAAATATATGTTTTAGGTTCCCCTATATACAAAAAAAATATTTTCAGAAAAAGGTCCGTGTGTGTGTATCCGTGTGCCCTTGTGTCTCTGAACACGATAACTCAAAAACGAAAAGTCGATAGAATACCTAACTTGGTATTTTAGTTTAGTATCTTTCAGGGACACGACACGAAGATTTTGAGAAAAATCCCCCACCCCGAACTACCCGTTACATGGAACTTCTTTCGAAAATTTTGATTTTATAAAAAAATGGCTGTAACGAATTTGATTACAATGTCCTATATTAAAGATATTTACCTGATAAATAAAATGTATATTTTGAATTTTCTTGGTATAGCCTGTGAAGACTACTTTATTCTGAGTGAATTTTACGGAATTTTACACAACTGCTAAATCGTAGGACATAGATAAAAACTTACCACATAAAAATGTAGAGCACCTCAAAACACACAATTTACGTTATATTCATTTTCTTCGTGGTGTTGATTGGTTTTTAGAGATTCCTTGATTTTGTTTCAGCTTTAAAAACTTATAAATTTCTCATACAGGAGTTTCTCAACTCTTGTCCATACAAATAAAGGAACTTCAGTCTCATAGCAACCAGCTTTTGACTATCACTTTAACCTATGATACTCTCTTATTTCGCATCTACTTACAAGGAAGCAAGTATGAAGACTATTTCTGCAAATTTTTACTCGATTGGCATGAAGTAAATAGATGTACAAGCTTTTTAGCAATAATTTGTTGCAGAGAAGTAGAGAAAGTCATGTGAATGGAACACATTAGATTTTTGTACACATATTAGTGCCAACAAAATATAATTCATATTGAGTTATATTGTAATATCCTGTAAATATTGTGATATATTCTGCAGTGGTTCTCACGTTGACCTTGGGTATGTGAGTCGAGTAGTTGGTGACCTTGGAATGCATAACACGGGAAGCGCGGCGCGACGGTAACGTGACAGGTTTGGTACATGGAGATGTGTCCAAAAGCTTCCAATTATTTTTCAGAGTGTTCTGTGACGTCATTTTCTAGCTATAAAATAAGGAAGCATTACAAGCAGTGTAGGGAATTATAGTGAGTTTTGTGTCATGAGTCAGACTTCGATATAGTGTTAGGGCGCAGTGGCCCACAAGCAATGAATACGTGCAAGTCGAAAACTGTCTATGCGTCAAAACGTCGAATGAATTATTGTTTGGTCCACACACACACACACACACACACACACACAGACTGAATGGTGTCTAAAAATGCATTTTATCTTGTTCAGAAGGTCTCAAAACATATCTATACATCAAATGAAATCTCGGTATCGAATTTTTGTGGAATAGAATACCATCCTTACCCAATATGTGCATTGAACATACGTGAAAAGAAAATAAACATCTGATGTGTTACACTCACATGACTTTCTCTAGCTCTTCCACAAACTTCTTACATAAGATTATTCTTGTTTCTGCATCTTGCTAATCGAGGCACTCATTAGCACAATGTTCTTATTACTTAGTTCCTTATAAGTATGAAGAAAATAAGGGAATACGCTAGGCTAAACCGATAGTCAAATGTTTTAAAAGCTGTCGTTATGCGATTGTCATTACAAATCGCTTCGTTTCTTGGCCAGGAGTAGAACAAAAGAAAACGGACACTCCCGTCTGAGAAAAGTATAAGTACTTCACAACTGAAACTAATAACAATGAATACCACGAAAAAACTGTATATGACATAACTTGTGTATTTTAACAAGACCTATATTTTTTGTAAAGTAAGTTTTCGTGTGTGTCTTACGGTTTACTAGTTATACCAAACTAAGCAAAATTCATCAAAAATAAACAGGTCTTTAGAAGCTATTTCCAGAAAATTCAAGATATACATTTTATGTGGTATGTAGATATCTTTACTATACGGGATTTTAATCAAAATCGTTAGATCCATTTTATAGAAAGTAAAAATGTTTCCATGTAAAGGGTAGTTGGGGGTGGGGGGATTTTTTTTTAAAATCTTCGTGTCGCATCCTCGGAAGATACCAAACCTAAATACCAAGTTTAGTATTTAACGTTCTTTTCGGTTTTGAGCTATGCTGTCCAAAGACACACACACAGAGACAGACACTCACACACGTACACACGGACCTTTTTCTGAAAATGCATTTTTTGGATTCAGGGTGTCCTAAAACATGTATTTTAGGTGAAATCTCAGTATCGATTTTTTGGATGGAATACAATAATTCCGCTATACACTATGTACATAGTACGTATAGAGAAAGTAAAAATATCGGTTCTCTGATTTCTTATTTTTTCAATGTTACCCCTTTGTGCAATTATTCGAAGTTGACTAGTAAATAAGCTATATTCCTTATTTAAGATTATTATTATTATTATTATTATTATTATTATTATTATTATTATTATTAATAAAATCATCATCTCATGCCGTGGCCGGGTGATCAGACCACTCGCCTCTCACCTAGACGGCACGGGTTCGATCCCTAGCGACCGCATGTGACATTTATGGTAGACAAAGCGGCGCAGGGGCGGGTTTTCTCTGGGTTGTCCACTTACCCCTGCCATCCCATTCCATGTATCACCAGTATCATCGCCTGCGGTGCCACAAGTAGAACAGACAGGTAGCATGGTTTTTGAGAAGAATGGTTACAGACATATTGATATATACAACACATACAATTTTTACTTTCTCTATACGAACTATGTACATAGTGTACAGAGAAGGTACTGTATTGCACCCAAAAATTCGATACCGAGATTTCACCAGAAAATGCATTTTTGAGACTCCCTGAATCCAAGAAAAGCATTTTTAGAAAAACGTCCGTGTGTGTCTGCCTGTCTATGTGTATGTGTGTGTCAGTGGGTAGCATACCTCAAAAACGAAAATACCGTTAAATACCAAACATGTTATTTAAGTTTGGTGTCTTCCTAGGATGCGACACGTAGATTTTCAAGCAAATCCACCACCCCAAACTACCCTTTACATGGAAAAATTTCAAAAATTTTGATTTTCTTAAAACTGGCTCCTATGATTTTGATTACAATATCGTATATTAAAGATATTTACCCGACAAATAAAATGGTTATCTTGAATTGCCTCTGAAGACCACTTTATTCTGGATGAATTATACGGATTTGTGCATAAATGCTAAACCGTAAGAGATACACAAAAACTTACAACACAGAAAACGTAGAGCACATTAAAACACACAATTTATGTCATATACATTTTTTTCTTGGAGTTGATCGTTTTGAAGATATTCCTGGCTTTTCGTTTCAGCTTTGAAAAACTTACTTCTCTTATACAGGAAATTGTCAACTCCTGTCCATACAAACAAAGGAAATTCAGCTTTTGAGTATCGCTTTAACCCATGGTACTCCCTTATTTCGCTTCTACCTACAAGGAAGCAAGTAATAAGACTATTTCTGCTCATTTTTTCTCGATTAGCATGAAGTAAATAGAAGCATAAGCTTTTTAACAATACTTTTTTGCAGAGATGTAGAGAAAGTCATGTGAATGGAACATATTAGATTTTTAGAATGCCAATGACATGTAGGGAAACGTACAAATACATGTTTTCAGAAAGTGCCTTTCTCGGCCATCTCCAGCCTTTTACGTTTCCACTCCTTAGATCCAAGAGCTTTTCTTTTCGAATATTATAATCAAACACATTTTTATTTCCCTCGCCCAAAGCAACGAGGTGAGATTCTATTTACTATAAAAGAATGTGGATGGTACACCAGAGCTTCAGGAATTCTATTCAATAATTCTGTTTTACCCCCTCGATCTCTCCCCGCACCACCCACTTCTTTCTTCCTTTTTGTTTGCGACCCTCTCCTCGTCGTTTTTTGTTATCCCGTTCGTTTCAAATTCAATCATGATTTTCTTTCCCCCCTCCCTTTTCAGTGTGGTCGTATTGGAGAAATTTCTGCACGTGCTAGAATGATTTGTTGCCCATTCTATCTGCTCCAGCTGAAGAAAATGCATGACGTCAATGAAACCTAGGGAAGGAAGGGGGTCGCGGTTTAGCTTTTGTTGTCGAATGAGCCGCGATTCGTTAAAACGCCTTTGTTAGTTTTTACTTTCTCTACATACTATGTACATAATGTATAGAGAAGGAATTGTATTGCACCCAAAAATTTGATACCGAGATTTCACCTGAAATACATATTTTGAGACCTCCTGAATCCAAAAATTGCATTTTTAGAAAAAGGACTACGTGTGTGTCTGTGGGCAGCATAGCTCAAAAACGAAGTATTTTAAGTTCAGTATCTTCCAAGGATACGACACGAAGATTTTCAAGAAACTCCCCCCCCCACCTCTAACTCCCCTTCACATGGAAACATTTTCGAAAGTTTTGATTTTCTAATGATTTTGATTAAAATATCATATATTAAAGCTATAAGCATAATCTTTTTAACAATAATTTGTTGCAGCGATAGATACTCACGTGAATGGAACACATCAGATTTTTGACATTATTAGTTTCAGCTTGTCACGAACTGTGTGACACAATTCAAGATACGAAATATCCTCAATTTCTATGGGGCTAATATGGAATGTATGGCAAAGAGTCACTTTTTACTTTCTCTACACTCACTATGTACATAGTGTATAGAGAACGTATTGCACTCCACCAAAAAATTCGATACCGAGATTTCACCGGAAATATATGTTTTAGGGTCCCCAATATCCAAAAAAAGCATTTTGAGAAAAAGGTCCATGCGTGTGTGTCCGTGTGTCTATGAACACGATAACTCCAAAACGAAAAGTCGGTAAAATACCAAACCTGGTATTTTAGTTTACTATTTTCCAGGGATGCGACACGAAGACTTTGACAAAAATTCCCCCACCCCGAACTACCCTTTACATGAAACTTTTTTCGAAAAATATGATTTTCTAAAAAATGGCTCTAACGATTTTGATTAAAATATCGTATATTAAAGTTATTTACCTGACAAATAAAATGTATATTTTGAATTTTCTGGGAATAGCCTCTGAAGACTACTTTATTCTGGATGAATTTTTCATAGCTACTAAACCGTAAGAGATGGACAAAAACTTAAACCACAAAAATGTAGAGCACGTTAAAACACACAATTTATATTAATTGCATTTTTTTTCGTGGAGTTGATCGTTTTTGAGATATTCCTTTTTCTAGATTTCAGCTTTGAAGAACTTATATTTTCTCATACAGGAATTTGTCAACTCCTGTACATACAAACAAAGGAACATCAGTCACATAGCAACCAGCTTTTGGCTTTCACTTTAACCTATGGTACTCTCTTATTTCGCTTCTACTTACAATAAAGCAAGAAATAAGACTATTTCTGCTATTTTTTCTCGATTAGCGTGAAATAAATAAAAGATAAGCTTATTAACAATAATAATTTACAGAGATATAGAGAAAGTCATGTGAATGGAACACATCAGATTTTTTCAAGAGACTTCGGACAGTCCACCAGAAGGCCTGCAAGCTATAAAACTGCACTCTCCACAGATGCTCCACGTGACCAGTGTAACAAATAGCGTTCACAGGCTCACTGAAGTTGGAAATTAACAAGTGCACAAACTATATCTGATATTCTCTCGGACTCGTGTATTTGAGCACATAGAAAAGGAAAACTTAAATCTCTTGTTCAGATGGGCTAGCTGCAACAGCTGCACGCTCCTCTAAATATAAGGCTCGTCTCCATAGCTACAGGTGGAGAACAGAGGGCTAGAATGACCCTTGTGAATATCAATTTATTGGTGGTTCCGGTAAAATGAGAATAAACATCGTCCTGAATGGCTGCCATAAATTAAAATAATTACAGCACACTTTGCAATGCGCAATTAAACCCATATTATGACAAAAACCGACCCTAATTAATGATTCCAAATTGCTGTGCGGTGTTTGGGTAAAGTTAAAAAAATAGAATAATGAAAAATTGCAGTAAGCTGATTACAAAGCAGGTAGTTTTAAAGTATACATAAACTTTCTCAACAGTGTACCCATCAGAACAAGAAATCGTAAAAATCTAATGTGTTCCATTCACGTGACTTTCTCTAGCTGTTCTACAAACTTCTTACATAAGATTATTCTTCTTTCTGCACCTTGCTAATCGAGATAATCATTAACACAATGCTCTTACTACTTAGTTCCCTATAAGTAGGAAGAAAATTAGGGAATACACTAGGCTAAACCAATAGTCAAATGTTTCAAAAGCTGTCGTTACGCGATTGTCATTACAAATCGCTTCTTTTCTTGGCCAGGAGTAGAACAAAAGAAAAACGGACAGTCCCGTCTGAGAAAAGTATAAGTACTTCATAACTGAAACTAATAACAATGAATACCTCGAAAACGGTAAGCTCCACGAGAAAAATGTATATGACATAACTTGTGTATTTTAAAAAACCTATATTTTTTGTAAAGTAAGTTTTTGTCTATTTCTTACGGTTTATTAGTTATACCAAATTAAGCAAAATTCATCCAGAATAAACAGGTCTTCAGAAGCTATTCCCAGAAAATTCAAGATATACATTTTATTTGTCAGGTAAATATCTTTAATATACGATATTTTAATCGAAATCGTTAGAGGCATTTTAAGAAAATCAACATTTTCGAAAAAAGTTCCATGTAAAGGGTAGTTTGGGGTGGGGGGATTTTTCTCAAAATCCTCGTGTCGCATTCCTGGAAGATACTGAACTTATATACCAAGTTTACCGACTTTTCGTTTTTATCGTGTTCACAGACACAGGGAAACACACGCACACACACATTCAGACCTTTTTCTGAAAATACTTTCTTTTCGATACAGGGGACCGTAAAACGTATATTTCAGGTGAAATCTCGGAATCGAAATTTTAGATGGAATGCAATACCTTCTCTATACACTATGTACATAGTAAGTGTAGAGAAATTAAAATAGGATTTGCTCTATTCTTAATGATGTAGGACGGGCATACATTTTTGAATACTCAAAGATTTAAATGAAAGCTTGGAGGCGAGTCACTCCTGTCCAATAGCAGAGATTATTCATTGTGTTGAAGTCTTCCGTCAAGTATAATTGGAGTCAGGTTTTTGTCTGTCACCGGCATTCAGTAAGTCTCTTTAACCTTGAGCTTTATTGGAGTTTTTACATTCTCTAGCCCCGTATGTACAATGCACATAGGGATAGAGAAGTATTGTATTCCACCCAAAAATTCGATACCGATATTTCACCGGAAATATATGTTTCAGGGTCTCCTGTATCCAAAATAAACATTTTCACAAAAAGGTCCGTGTGTGCCCGTGTGTCTGTGAACACGATAACTCAAAAACCAAAAGTCGGTAAACGACCAAACTTGGTATTTAAGTTTAGTATCTCCCAGGAATGCGACACGAAGATTTTCAAAAAAATCCCCTCACCGGAAACTGCCCTTTACATGGAACTTTTTTCGAAAATTTTTATTTTCTTAAAAATGGCTCTAACGATTTTGATTAAAATATAGTATATTTAAGATATTTAGCTAGCAAACAATATGTATATCTTGAATTTTCTGGGAATAGCTTCTAAAGACCTGTTTATTCTGGATGAATTTTGCTTAATTTGGCATAACTAGTAAACCGTAAGAGATAGAAAAAAACTTACTATACAAAAAATGTAGGTCTTGTTAAAATACACAAGTTATGTCCTATTCATTTTTCTGTGGAGCTTACAGTTTTCGAGGTATTCATTGTTATTAGTTTCAGTTGTGAAATACATATACTTTTCTCAGACGGGAGGGTGTGGATTTCTTTGTTCTACTTCTGGCCAAGAAAAGATGGGATTTGTAATGACAATCGCATAACGACAGCTTTTAAAACATTTGACTGTGGCTTTAGCCTAGTGTATTCCCTTATTTTTTTCCTACTTATAAGGAACTAAGTAATAAGAACATTGTGCTAAAGAGTACCTCGATTAGCAAGGTGCGGAAAGAAGAATAATCTTATATAAGAAGTTTTGTAGAACAGCTAGAGAAAGTCATGTGAGTGTAACACATCAGATTTTTATTTTCTGTAGGCTGCATGTACTATCTACATAGTGGATAGAGAAGGTATTGTACTCCAGGGAAAACTCAATATCAAGATTTCACCGGATTTTGGGGTCCCCTGAGTCCAAAAAAAGAAATGTTTAGAAAAAGTTCCGAGCATAGCTAAAAAACGAAAGACCGTTAAATACCAAACTTGGTATTTAGTATCTTCCAAGAATGCGACAGTATCTACCCTTTACAAAGAAAGAATTTTGAAAATTTTAATGTTCTCAAAATTGTTCTAACAATTTTGATTAAAATTCCGTATATTAAAGATATTTACCTGACAAATAAAATGTATATCTTGAATTTTCTGGGAATAGCTTCTGAAGACTACTTTATTCTAGATGAATTTTGCCTAATTTTGCATAACTGCTTAACAGTAAGAGATGGACAAAAACTTACCACACAAAAAATGTAGATCCTGTCAAAACACACAATTTATGTCCTTCACGTCTTTTTTTCTTTTTTGGAGGTTACTGTTTGCAGGATATCCTTTGTTATTAGTTTTATTTGTGAAGTACATATACTTTTCTCAGACAGGGAATGTCCTTTCCTTTTATTTTCTACTCCTGACCAAGCAATGAAGCCATGTGTAATGACAATCGCACAAGGACAACGTTCAAAACTATTGACTATCACTTTAGATAGTGCTTTCCCTTAGTTCCCTTCTACTTATAAGCAACTAGGTAATAAGAACATTCTGCTAAAGTTTACCACGATTAGCATGGTGCAGAATGAAAAATAATCTTTTGTAGGACACATGTAAAGGAGCTAGAGAAAGTCATGTGAGTGTAACAGATTTTTTACTTTCTCTATACGAACTATGTACATAGTGTATAGAGAGGGTATTGCACTCCACCAAAAAATTCGATACCGAGATTTCACCGGAAATATATGCTTTAGGGTTCTCTTTATCTAAAAAATGTATTTTCAGAAAAAGGTCCGTGTGTGTGTGTGTCAGTGTGCCTGTGAAGAGGATAACTCAAAAACGAAAAGTTGGTAAAACACCAAATTTGGTATTTAAGTTTGGTATCTTCCAGTGGTGCGACACGAAGATTTTGAGAAAAATCCCCCCACCCTCAACTACCCTTTACATGGAACTTTTTTCGAAAATTTTGATTTTCTCAAAAATCGCTGTAACGATTTTGAATAAAATTTCGTATATTAAAGATATTTACCTGACAAATAAAATGTATATCTTGAATTTTCTGTGAATAGCCTCTTAAGAGTAGTTTATTCTGGATGAATTTTACTGAATTTTGAATAACTGCTAAACCGTAAGAGATGGACAAAATCTTACTACACAAAAACTGTAGAGAACGTTAAAACACACAATTTATGTTATATACATTTTTTTGGTAGAGTTTGTCGTTTTTGTGACATTCCTTATTTTTGTTTCTACTATGAAAAACTTATACATTCTTCATACAGGAATTTGTCAACTGCTGCCCATACAAACAAAGGAACTTGGTGTTTAAGTTTGGTATCTTATAAGGATGCGACACGGAGATTTTCAAGAAAATCCCTCCACCCCAACTACCCTTTACATGGAACAAATTTCGAAAATTTTGATTTTCTTAAAAATGGCGCTAACGGTTTTGATTAAAATATCTTATATTTAAGATATATACTTGACAAATAAAATGTATATCTTGAATTTTCTGGTAATAGCCTCTGAAGCCTACTTTATTCTGGATGAATTTTACGGATTTTTGCATAACTGCTAAACCGTAAGAGATGGACAAAAACTTACCACACAAAAAATGTAGAGCACATTGTAACACACAATTTATGTTGTACACATTTTATCGTGGAGTTGGTCGTTTTTAAGATATCCCTTGTTTTTGTTTTCAGCTATGAAAAACTTCTGTCCATATAAAGGAGCTTCAGTCACATATCAACCAGCTTTTGACTATCGCTTTAACCTATGGTACTCCCTTATTTCGCTTCTACTTACAAGGAAACAAGTAATAAGACTATTTCTATTAATTTTTTCTCGGTTAGCATGAAGTAAATAGAAGTAAGAGCTCTTTAACAATAATTTTTTGCAGAGATGTAGAGAAAGTCATGTGAATGAAATACATAAGATTTTTCAATCTGACTCTTATCTATCCAACTTAAGTTGTCAGTAATTTTACTTGTTTGCTGTTAAATTATTCTATTTTTGCTAAGTAGATGTGATCATAGTGTGTCTTTTAATATTCCCTAGGTATTTATGAAAGGGATCTGATTTGCATACGATATCTATCCTCCTGCACCACTTGTTGAACGTTTTTGTGTTGTTTTATCGTGAAGAAGTATTTAATTGCCCAAAAGCGGGCTATCTTTCCAAATCCCTCGAGAGCTGCTTCAACTTCCTGACCTCGTTATTTTATATACATATTACGCAGACCGTGAAGAGAATGTCCTATAGCAGTGCAAGTGGCACTTTTTAACCCCTTCCTCTCGACGTTCAACTTTCAGCTCTCACTTCCAAGGGAAACAAAAAAAGTTTCAATTAGTGTAGTGCATGCAAGCAGCCACTGAAGGAGCCCGTAGTTATGAAACTCTCTCTGAACAGCACTCCTCTGGAATGTTTCTCCACGTCTACTGTGTGCGCATTTACAAATGCTCTGCCCTCAATTGAGCGTACTCGAAAGAACAGCGTTTTGGATTTGCATTGTATAATATGCTGTTGTTTCTCTAAACAACGAGCAACTTTCGAGAATCTCCTTCATTAAATTGAGAGCCAACAAACTGTCTATAGAGGTGAGTAATCATCATTATACGAGGTACGTCCAGAAAGTAAGTTCCGTTTGATAATAAAATTAAATTGTGTACAGATACAGAATAATTATTTATTGCAGAAAATTCTACAACTCTTAAACTACTTTTCCACATAAGCGCCGAAATTTTGCAGGCATTTGTCATAGCGTGGCACAAGTTTTTGTATACCTTCTTCATAGAAGTTTGCCGCCTGTGTCTTCAAAAAGTTGGAAACATTTTCTTTCAGCTCTTCGTCATTGTTGAAGTGTTGACCGCCAAGGAACTACTTGAGATGTAAGAACAGATGAAAGTCGCTAGGAGCGAGGTCAGGGCTGTACGGAGGATGGTCAAAAACGTCCCAGCCAAATCCCTGTAGGAAGTTTTTCGTCACATTTGCAGTGTGTGGTCGTATGTTGTCTTGCACTTCACTACGTCCTTCATTGAACTGTCGGACCCATCTTCTCACCATTGAATCACTCATCGCATTTTGTCCGTAAACTTCGCAAATTTGCCGATAAATTTCAATTGGTTTCACTTTCCTGGCATTCAGAAAACGAATCACAGATCTGATTTCACAAGCGGCGGGATTTTCAATCAACACCGACATTGTAAACAAGCACAACAAAGCGTATGTGGCTGACAGCGATCTCAAAATGGCGCACGTTTCTTCTCCTTGATACAGAGCGTCTACAGCGCATGTACGGAACTGCGATCGCAGCGCTGCAGCGGAGATAAATTGAAACGGAACTTACTTTCTGGACGTACCTCGTTATATACGCTTTTGGACACGTACTTCAGGCTGCAGGAAACCTTCTGAAATCCGTTTTCCTGGTACAGATTTTACTGTACCAGGAAACACATTTAGATATTTCAACTACACTACATCAGTCGTATAAAAACATTTATTACAATTTAACACTTTTACATTAAACCTGAAACACACAAACCTCTATGCTTAAGTTTCAGTGAATTATTACAATTAAAATTTGATACCTTTAGGAAAAAATCTGATGTATTCCATTCACATGATTTTCTCTATATCTCCGTAACAAATTGTTTAAAAAGCTTAGCCTTCTATTTACTTCATACTAATTGAGAAAAAATCAGCAGAAATAGTCCTATTACTTGCTTCCTTGTAAGTAGAAGCAAAATAAGGGAGTACCATTGGTTAAAGTGAAAGTCAAAAACTGGTTGCTATGTGACTGACCAGTTGGCAAATTACTGTATCAGAAAAGTACGTTTTTCAAAGCTCAAACAAAAAATAAGAAATATCTCAAAAATGATCAACTCCACGAAAAAATGTATATGACATAAATTGTGTGTTTTAACGTGCTCTACATTTGTATGAGTTAAATTTTTGTCCATCTCTTAAGGTTTAGCAGTTATGTAAAATTTCGTAAAGCGTATTAAATCATTAATATCAACATATGTTATATCTTATACTTGCAATTAATGTTATATCTTTTCATCTCAATAGTGATTAGCTTTTCAACTATCGTTAAAAATCTTATCCTTCTATCTACTTCATAATAATCGAGATAAACTTTAGCAGAAATTGCCCTTAACACTTCTCTTCCTTGTAAGTAGAACGGGAGAAAATCTAATGTGTTCCATTCACATGATGTCTTCCAGCTGTTAGGTAAGCAAACCTTATATTCAAAGCATTAATCTGTCATCTACATAATGCTAATAAACAGAATTTAACTTATAACAAGCTTTCTGGTAAGTAGAAGGGAAATAAAATGCACAGGCTAACAGTCTCGTACTTTAAAAGCCGGTCGCCATGTGAAATAATTGAAATTCCAATCTCTTTGCTTGCCAGATATAATCAAACGAGAAATGGAAAGAGAGCCTTTCTGTTTGAGAAAAATTTAAATGGCTAAAATTGAAACCAATAACCCGGAATATCTTGAAAACAATTAACTCTATTAAAAAAATATATATGACATAAATTGTATCCTTTTAATTAAATCTACATTTTTTTTGTTTAGTAAATTTTTATACAGATATCTCTTACGGTTTACCAGTTACACAAAAACCATCCAGAATGAAGAGGTCTTCAGAGGCTATTCCCAGAAAATTCAAGAAATACATTTCGTGTGTTATAAAAATATATTTTACATAATGTATTTTAATGAAAATCGTTACAGCCATTTTTGAGAAAAAAAAATCGAAAAATGTTCCATATAAAGGGTAGTTTAGGGGATTTTCTTGAAAATCTAGGTGACGCATCCTTATAAGATACCAAGTTTAGTACTTAACGGTATTTTCGTTTTTGAGCTATACTGTCCACAGACACACACCCAAAGGCTTTTTCTTATAATACCTTTTTAACTCAGGGGAGCCCAAAACATGCATTTCCGGTGAAATTTCGGTATCAAATTTTTCAGTGCATTACAACACCTTCTCTATACATTATGTACATAGTACGTGTAGAGAAAGTAAATTGTGTGTCTTGTCATTAAGCCAGAAATTAATAATTTATGAAAGTTGAGTAGCGTTAGATAGATAAGTTGATTTGCCAGGACAAAGTACATTGTGTAGCAACGTCAAATGCAGGCAAGATCAAAAACAATTGACAGTATTATAAAATTCATCCAAACAATAAAATGGATTTAAAATCAAAGTGCGCTTCACTGACCCCTTAAAAGATTCAATGGAGAGAGCTTTAGTGCTGTTACTGAGTTTGTTAAATATATTTAATGGTATTATTTCAAAGGAATTTTGTATCTTACTATATTTACATCTATTTATGTAAATATTGGAACTAGTTCTGGTGTGATGAAGATGGATTTCGGAACATAGATTGTATTTATTACTATTTTTCTTAGCAAATAAGAGGCAGTGGAACACAAACAATGAAGTCAAAGTTAAAACACCCAACTTAACAAATAAAGGTTTACACTGAGTTCTGGGGGCTACACCACATAAAATACGAATTGCCTTTTTCTGTAACAAAAGTATCTTTTTAGCTAAAGCATGGTTCCCCCAAAATAAAATATCATAACTCAAATAGCTATGGATTTGTCCATGATAAACTGATAATAAAACATTGGAAGACACTTTATTTCTTAAAACACGTAACATAAATATACCTCTGCTTACTTTATTGGCGATATAATTAATATGTGAACGCCAACCTAGACCAGGTTCGAAATGAATGCCTAAGAAATATCTTTGCCACTTGATATTTCTTCCTTAGGCTAATACTTTCAGATCACACTGAGAATTTTGAGAACATATTCTATTTGAAATTATTAACGTAAAAGGATAGTAACACCAGGGCTACAGTTAAAATTTCTCAGTCACTCTCCGTGGCATAATGGTTACCTTGCTAACTTCATATACCCAAGGTCGCGGGTTCAAACCTGGCAGAGGACGATATATTTTTTTGGGTGTAAAGATCCTAAGCATGGCTTCCTTCGGAAGGGAATTAAAGCCGTGGGTCCCGTGTCGTAGATTTACGGCACGTAAAAGAACCTCAAGCCTGATAGAAAGACCTCTGAGCAAAATTAAACGATCTTTCACGCCCAATATAGAATGGGACGCTGAGAACCACAGCAGTTAAAAATCGTCCGTAAATAATAATGATAAAAAACAAGAACGCTTTCTCATGTTTGAAACGAACACACAGTATCCTAGATATATCTAACTTTTTTATAAATCCCAATGCTTCGAGCATTTGTCAAGTAAATGCAAATGAAGTATCAGAAATTGCAGGGTGACTTTTCTTTCGTTTTCACTTCTGATACAGGGCCTTGAGCAAACACTCTAGATCATTGCTTTGTTGAAAGCTGCGTCCATTACACTGATGAAAATTTGTTCAATAATGGCGTAGGTGAGAACGCCATTAACGCTCAAGATATCCTTGCTTATCGTCTTTAAAGTATTTCTGAATCTCCATAAGCAGCTGAAGATTTGGCCCAAAACTGATGTCCGAGGTCAGAATTGCGTTTCGATTAATGGAACGACTTTTTTCCCTAGCTGAAGCTTCCTTGAAGCTTTCTTCAAAGCTTCCCCTTAACTCATAAATAGCTGCCTGGAATGCTTCCCTCGTAAATTGTTGTTTTATAAATTATTTCCTTGCAGGTACATCAGCTTTAATTGCAGCTAGTGACGCAAGATCTGAATAGAAGCGTTTAACATAATAACAAAATAAAAAATCTGATGTGTTACACTCACATGACTTTCTCTAGCTACTCTACAAACAAACTTCTTACAGAAGATAATTCTTCTTTCAACACCACGCTAATCGAGATAAACATTAGCAGAATTTTATTACTTAGTTCCTTATAGGTAGAATGGAACTAAGGGAATGCACTAGACTAAAGCGACAGTCAAATGTTTTAAAAGCTGTCGTTATGCGATTGTCATTGTAAATTGCTTCTTTGCTTGGCCAGGAGTAGAACAAAAGAAAGACAGACACTTCAGTCTTACAACTGAAACTAATAACAAGGCATACCTCGAAAACGGCAAGCTCCACGAAAAAAATGTACATGACATAACTTGCGTATTTTAACAATATCTACATATTTTGTACAATACATTTTTGTCTATCTCTTACGGTTTACTAGTTAAGCCAAATTAAGCAAAATTCATCCAAAATAAACAGGTCTTTAGAAGCTATTCCCAGAAAATTCAAGATATACATTTTATTTGTGATAGAAATGGCTTAAAAATATGGTATTTTAATCAAAATCGTTAGAGCCATTTTTAAAATATACATTTTCGAAAATATTTCCATGTAAAGGGTAGTTAGGGGCGGGAGGATTTCCTTGAAAATCGTTGTGTCACAACTTGGAAGATAGCAATTTTAAATATCAAGTTTGGTATTTAAACGTCTGTTTGTTTTGATGTTTGATGTGCACAATTACACATATACACACACACACACAGATCTGTTTCTGAAAAAAAAATTGGGCTCAAGGATTCCTAAAACATGTATTTCCAGTCAAATCTCGACATCAAATTTTTCGTGGAATACAATACTTCACTATCCCTATGTAAATAGTACATCTGGGGCTAGAGAAAGTAAAAATTTGATATGTTCCATTCACATGACTTTACTACTACAAATTATTGTTAATAAGCTTATTCATCTATCTACTTCATGCTAATCAAGATAAACATTAGCAGAAACGGTCTTATTACTTAGTTCCTTACAAGTAGAAGGGAAATAAGCGAGTACACTAGGCTAAACCGATAATCAAATGTTTTAAAATGTGGTTGCTATGGGGTTGAAATCGATAATTTGCGTGGCTAGGAGTTGACAAGTTCCCGTATGAGAAAAGTATGTCTTTTAAAACTGAAACGAATAAAAAGAAATATCTCACAGATGGTCCACTCCATTAAAAAAGTATATAGCCTAAATTGTGTGTTTTAATGAGCTCTACATGTTCTATTATGTAAGTTTTTGTCTATCTCTTACGGTTTAGCAGTTAAGCAAACCTCGTAAAAATTCATGCAGAATAAAGAGGTCTTCAAAGGTTATTTACAGAAAATTAAGATATACATTTTATTTGGGATGTAAATAGCTTTAATATAGGGCTTTTTAATAAAAATCCTTTGGGCCATTTTTAAAAAAACATTAAATTTTTCGTATGTTTTCATATGTAACGAATAGTTTGTAATGGGGGAATTTTCTTGAACATCTTCTTGTGGTATCCTTGGAAGATACTAAACCTAAATACTAAGTTTGGTATTTAACGGTCTTTTCGTTTTAGAGATATGCTACACGCGCGCGCGAGCACACACACACAGGCCGCGCCGTGGCCGAGTGGTTAGACTACTCGCCTCTGGCCCGGGTTCGATTCCAAGCGACTGCATGTGAGATTTGTGGTGGACAAAGCGGCGCCGGGGCGGGTTTTCTCCGGGTTCTCCGGTTTCCCCCGCCATCGGATTCCACCGGTGCTCCATCTTCATTCATGTATCATCAGTGTAATCGCCTGCGGTGCCACAAGTAGTTAAAGCGGGCGTTAAACACTACCATACAAAAAACAAAAAAAAAAAAACAAAAAAAACACACACACACATCCTGAGTCAGACACATGGACACTTTTCTAAAAACTTTTATTTTCAAGGGGTCTAAAATGATTATTTCCGGTGAAATGCCGGTATCGAATTGTTTAGAACGATACAGTACCTTATCTATAGGTATATTAAGGATATGTATATGACAGTAAAATGTATATTTTGAATTTTCTGAGCATATCCTCTAAAGAACTGCTTAATATGAATGAATTTTGGGTAGATAGTAGACAAAACTAACTACACAAAAAAATTAGATAACGTTACAACACACAATTTATGCGATATACATTTTTTCGTGGAATTGACAATCTGAGATATTCCTTGTCATTTGTTTCAGTTTTAAAATAATTTTCTCACATGGTAAGCTGTAAGCTCTTGGCCCTATATAGAAACGGATTTCAACCACATGACAACCGGCGTTTAAAAGATTTTATTATCGTTTTAGCCTAATGTATTCCCTTATTTTCCTTCTACTTAAGGGAAGTGATTAAGACAATTTCTGCCAATGTTTATCTGTTATCTCTAATGTTTATCAAGCTTTTGCATAGCAAGTTTTTGTCTATCTCTTTCGATTTACCAGATATTAAAAATTCATAAGAAAAGTATTCAGAATTTAGAGGTATTTAGAGGCTAATCCCTTAAAATCAAGTATATAAGTTTTATTTGTGATGTAAATTTCTTAAATATAAGAGATTTTAATCGGAATGATTATAGCTGTTTTTGAGAAAACCAAAATTTTCGAATTTGTTTCTCTATGTAAAGGGTAGTTAGGCTTGAAAATGTTCATGTATTCTTGATGGTAACTGAACTTAAATGCTAAGTTTGGTATTTATCGGGCATTTCGTTTTTCAGCTATGCTGCACTCAGACACACACGGATATTTTTACTTTCTCTACACGTACTTGGTACATAGTGTATAGAGAAGGTATTGTACTCCACCCAATAAGTCGATATCGAGATTTCACCCGAAATATATGTTTTAGGGTCACCTGTATCCAAAAAAAGCATTTTCACAAAATTGTCCATGTGTGTGTGTGTGTGTGTGTGTGTCCGTGTGTCTGTGAACACGATAACTCAAAAACGAGAAGTCGGTAAAATACCTATCTTCCAGGAATAGGACACGAATTCTGAGAAAAATCTCCCACCCCAAACTACCTTATATATGAAACTTTTTTCAAAATGTTTGATTTACTAAAAAATGGCTCTAACAGTTTAGATTAAAATCTCACATATGAAAGATATTTACCTGACAAATAAAATGTATATCTTAGATTTTCTGGGAATAACCTCTAAAAACTGCTTTATTCTGGATGAATTTTACGGAATTTTGCATAACTGCTAAACCGTAAGAGATTGACTAAAACTTACCACACAAAATATGTAGAGCTCATTAAAACACACAATTATATTATATGCATTTTTTCGTGGAGTTGATTGTTTTTTTTAGATATTCCTTGTTTTGGGGTTCAGCTTTAAAAAGCTTATACTTTTGTCATACAGGAATTTGTTATCTCCTATCCGTACAAACAAAGGAACTTCAGTCACATAGCAACCAGCTTATGACTATCACTTTAACCTACGCTTATTTCGCTTCTACATACAAAGAAGCAAAGAAGCAAGGGTATTTCTGATAATTGTATCTCGAATAGCATGAAGTAAAGATAAGTATAAGCTTTTTAACAATAATTTATTGCGGAGATGTAGAGAAAGTCATGTGATTGGAACACGTCAGATTTTTTAAAAGGCTTTGATTTGGATTAAGGGGTCTCAAACATATATTTCCGGTGAAATCTCGGTATCAACGTTTTGGGTGCATTACAATACCTTCTCTATAAACTATGTAGGTACATCGCATGTGTAGAGAAATGTAAAAACCTTAGATTAATACAATTCATGAATTATTAGACGAGCGTAATAAGCTGCAGTTCCTGTCTGACATAACTTTAGTTAATGCAGAGATTTAACACCTCTAGATGTAGTCAATGAGGAAGAGCCATGAGAACACGTCTTAACATGCTGAGTGCTAGTCATCTTCTGAAACAAAGACAGTGCTTACCTCTCCGCCGCACTTCCCGTTCCCCTCATCCTAACCACCATTCACTAAGCGTTACACCAACGCCCTAAGAGGTTCTTTCCAATACTTTATAATTCCTTAGTATTTAGACATACTAAATGAGACTTTTAACTCGTTAAAATACACGTTTTATTTTCAGACTGGGAAACTAAAAAACAATTAATTCAGAAATATTCAACATAAGGTAAAATGGACAAAATTCCCAAATGTTGACAGAATCAATGAAAAACCGGTCACATTATACATTTCTCTACTGCGTTGTGGCATTGTTTGAAAGATAAGCACCCAATTTTACTTTCTCTACGCGTACTATGTACATACTCTATAGAGAAGGTATTGTAATGCGCCTAAATATTCGATACCGAGATTTCAACGCAAATATATGTTTTGGGTCCCCCTGAATCCAAGAAAACAACTGTTTTTAGAAAAATGTGTGTGTATGTGACGGTTAACTTGGTACAAGTTTGGTATCTTGCAAGGATGTGACACAACGATTTTCAAGAACATCCCACCACTCCCAGCTACCCTTTACATGGAACTTTTTTCGAAAAATGTAATTTTATCAAAGATGGCTCTAAAGATTTTGATTAAAATATCGTATATTAAAGATATTTAACTGACAAATAATATGTATATCTGGAGTTTTCTGGGAATAGCCTCTGAAAACTGCTTTATTCTGGATGAATTTTACGGAATTTTGCATAACTGCTAAACCGTAACAAATGGAGAACTTAACACACAAAATATGTAGAGCACATTAAAACACACAATTTATGTTGTATACACTTTTTTGATGGAGTGGTCGTTTTTGAGATATTCCTTGTTTTTTGGTTTCAGCTTTCAAATACTTAACTTTTCTCAAACAGGAATTTGTCAACTCCTGTCCATACAAACAAGGGAACCTCAGTCACATAGCAACCAGCTTTTGACTATCACTTTAACCTATGGTACTCCCTTATTTCTCTTCTACTTACAAGGAAGCAAGTCATAAGACTATTTCTGCTAATTTTTTCTCGATTAGCATCAAGTAAAAAGAAGCCTAAGTTTTTTAACAGTAATTTGTTGCAGAGCTGTACAGAAAGTCATGTCAATGGAACACATCAGACATGTTTTTGGTTGGAATGCCACAGTTTTGGTATCTCTTATATACCTGCTAGAGAGAGAAGCTAAAGAAACGCCAATGAAAATGGATCAAACAAGATTATGTGCAAATCAGTTATAGTTGTTTATTGGAATTAAAATAAAAGGCATTAAAGCGATGTATCATTATAAGACCAGATTATTAATAAATTGAAATGTGATATGGTGATGGTATTTTAGAGCAACGAAGCTGCATTGAATAATTTTGTGACGAGAGATAACCACATGAACAGGAGGCCTACCATTTATTTAATTACTCCCTGCTTGGCTCTGTATGCTATTAAACCGAAATCATTAATGAGGATGCATTTATATATTTTGCTTAGTCTCCATTAACATGGCCTATGAATGCTCTACATTTAATATATCAATACCTGGTATATTTAATAGATGATGTTCACATTTTTACTTTCTATACACTGTAAATATAGTTAGTGTATAAGGAAGGTATTGCATTCCTTTCAAAATTCGAAGCCAAAATTTCGCCGAAAATACTCATTTCAGGGTCTCCTGTATCCCCAAAAAAAACCATTATTTGCTTTCTCTGACATGCATGTACCTAAAATATACATAACATCTAGAGAAGGAATTGTATTTCATCCAAAATTCAATGTCGAGATTATACCGGAAATGCATATTTTAAGGTACCCTGACGATTACCGTATATTTACATCACATATAAGATGTACATTTTGAATTTTCTGAACCCCGGCATCAAATTTTGGGTGGAATGCAATACCTTCTCTATACTCTATGTATATAGTACGTGTAGAGAAAGTAAAAATAACCGTGTGTGTGTGTTTGTATCTTTGGGCAGCATAGCTAAAAATCAAAAAGTATGTTAACAACCTAATTTGGTATTTAAGTTCAGTGTCTTCCAAAGATGCGACACGAAGATTTTCAAGAAAATCCCCCCACCTGACCTAATCTTTACATGGAGAAAATTTAGAAAATTTTTGTTTCCTAAAAAATGGCTCTATATTGATTAAAATCTCTTATATTTAAGAATTTACACGACAAATAAAACGTATATGCTAAATTTTATGGGAATAGCCTCTAAAGACCTGTTTATTCTGGATGATTGTTTATTGATTTTTGCATAGCTGGTAAACGGTAAGATAAGAGGAAAATGTAGATCTTAAAACACAAATGCATGCCATATAGTTTTTTTCGTGGATTTTATTTTTTTACTTTCCCCTTTTACTACTCAAGAAAAGGGGATGGGATTTCAAAGCCAATGAAAATGTGTAACAGAGGGTCTTTTATAAATCTCTATTTTGATTCATACGAAGTAAATAGAAGAATATCTTCTTACTTTCTCCCTGCGTACTATATACATAGTGTACAGAGAAGGTATTGTATTGCACCCAAAATTAAATACTGAGATTTCACCGGAAATATATGTTTTAGGGTCCCCTGTATAAAAAAAAACATTTTTAGAAAAAGGCCCGTGTGTGTGTGTGTGTGTGTGTGTGTGTGTGTGTGTGTGTGTGTGTGAACACGATAGCTCAAAAACGAAAAGTCGGTAAAATACCAAAGTTGGTATTTAAGTTTGATATCTTCGAGGGATGCGACACGAAGATTTTGAGAAAAATCCCCCTACCCCCAACTACTCTTTACATGGAACTTTTTTCGAAAAGTTTGATTTTCTCAAAAATGGCTCTAACGATTTTGATTACAATTTCCTATATTAACGATATTTACACCAAAAATAAAATATATATCTTGAATTTTCTGGGATTAGCTTCTGAAGACTACTTTATTCTGGATGAATTTTACGGAATTTTGCATAACTGCTAAACCGTAAGAGATGGACGAAAAATTACAATACAAAAAATTTAAGCACCTTAAAACACACAATTTATCTTATATACATATTTTTCGTGGTGTTGATTATTTTTGAGATTGTTCTTGCTTTTTGGTTTCAGCTTTAAAAAACATATTTTTCTCTACAGGAATTTAAAAATTTCAGTCCATACAAACAAAGGAACCAGCTCTTGACTTATCACTTTAACCTATGGTACTCCCTTATTTCGCTTCTACTAACAAGGAAGCAAATAATAAGACTACTTCTGCTAATTGCTTCTTGATTAGATGAAGTATATAAAATAATTTGTTGCAGAGATGTAGATTTTTTAAAGAAGGGTTTGTTGAAGACTGTCGAGAAACCAAGGGAATATACCACATAACTATTTTCAAGCTTTTATTCTTGGATAATTCGAATATTTTGTTCATTATTACGTTATATACCAGGTGGTCAGGTTGCACTTTGTGCGTTAAAAGTGTTTCAGAACTCAATGGTGCTGTTTCAACTCTAAACATGTAGGCGAGGAATTTGAAAAAAGTTATAATAAAATGTATAACGAATGACAGAATCACATGCCAAAATCATAAAAGCCAAAATTCAAAACCTTAATAATATATTACTATATAATAATATAGAATAATAAATAAAATCAAAAACATAAATTCTAATCTTAATAAATCCATTAATAAATGCTTACGTTTAGAAGAAGATACCCTGGGTCATCTCAATGAATGCTGATAGTCTCCGCTGATAAGCAAGAAGGAGAAAACAAAGGCCACTCACCCAGTTGCTCATTGGCCAGTTTTAACAAGTCGGTCCCCGTGGCTGAGGTCACTAAAGTGCTTCGTGGCGCAGGGGATCGTGGGTTCAAGTCCCGTGTGCGTGTTTGTAAATGTGTATATGTGTATGTATTAGAAGCTAAAGCAAACGGTAATGAAATAGAAAAGCAAAAGAAGCTTTGGGAAAATGAGGAAAAAGGAGTACAGCGCCGGTGTCCCGACAAGTTTCCGGATCTGTATTTTTTAAAAAGAAAGGAAATAAAACATGAAATAGCCCCGTTGAGTTCTGCAACTCTTATAATTTTTGAAGAGAAATAAATGGAAATGGAGTTTTATTTATAGACGCTTTTTAACTATTTTGCTTCTCAGAGCTCCATTCTATACTAGGCGTGAAAGACCGCTTAATTTTGCCCAGAGGCCTCTCTATCAGGCTTGAGGTTCTTTTACATGCCGTAAATCTAAGACATGTAACCAACGGTTTTACTTCCCTTCCGAAGGAAGCCATGCTAAGGATTTTTACTCCCGAAAACATACATCGTCCGCCGCCGGGTTTGAGTGTATGAAGTTAGCATGGTAACCATTACACCACGGAGGGCGACAATCTATGAAGGGATATCATATACGGGGCAGTTAAGCCCCAAGGTATATAGAATATGTTTTATATACACATACAGAAGGAATACCAAAATTAAATTATGGATACAACCAAACCGGTAAAAGAAACATTTGAAGACTGAGTAATATGGTTATAGGGAGAAGATGGTAATTATACAAGTTGGGCCGCTAACTCCCTCCGCTGCGACTTATGCCAGTTTTGCACTCTAACGGTGTGGTTAAAGGGGGATTAGGGGTGGGGAGATGGTTTAAAAAACTAATGTTGCTCTCTGTTTATATACACACACTAACCTACATGGATTGGAACCTAACCTCGCGCTAAATTTGAAATCCACAGGCTTTGAAATTGTCATCATAAATACAAAGTCAATCAATTGCATTTAGTTTCATTCGACTTTAGAGCGGCCGAAGTTCTGCATAATAAAATTCACTGAACAGCTGTATCTGCGTGAAACATACTGGTCATACATCTAGCGACATATGTCGGTGTTGCATTCCACAACACTGTTCGCCTGCCGCCGACAATGAAACTCAGGTTTTAGGCACTTTAATGTGTAGTATTATTATATATTTACATTGCAAAAGTACTACAAGACTTCTTTATTTATATTCTACTCCTTCTAGGCAGCATACTTCATACATATTCACAAAAAAGGATCGCTACGCGCACGTAATAAATTAGCGTTTAACTTAATTACGGAGCTTTTCCGATAAAAAAAATCTGATGTGTACCATTCACATGACTTTCTCTATATCCCTGCAACAAATTATTCTTAAAAAGCTTATACTTCTATTTACTTTATGCTAATCAGAAAAAAAAAAATAGCAGAAATAGTCTGATTACTCGCTTCCTTGTAAGTAGAAGCGAAATAAGGGACAACCATAAGTTAAAGTGATAGTCAAAAGCTGGAGCTATGTCAATGAAGTTCCTTTGTTTATATGGATAGGAGTAGACAAATTCCTGTATGAGAAAAGTATACGTTTTTCATAGCAGAAACGAAAAATAAGGAATGTCACAAAAACGACGAACTCCACGAAAAAAATGTATATAACATAAATTGTGTGTTTTAACGTGCTCTACATTTTTTGTGCAGTAGGTTTTTGTACATCTCTTACGGTTTAACAGTTATTCAAAATTCAGTAAAATTCATCCAGAGTAAACTACTCTTCAGAGTCTATTCCCAGAAAATTCAAGATATACATTTCATTTGTCAGGTAAATATCTTTAATATACGAAATTTTAATCAAAATCGTTAAGAGCTATTTTTGAGAAAATCAAAAATTTCGAAAAAAGTTCCATGTAAAGGCTAGTTGGGGGTGGGGTGATTTTTCTCAAAATCTTCGTGTCGCATCCCTGGAAGATACTGAACTTAAATACCAAGTTTGGTGTTTTACCGACTTTTCGTTTTTGAGTTATCGTGTTCACAGACACACACACACACACACACGCACACACACACACACACACACACACACGGACCCTTTTGTGAAAATGTTTTTTTTGGATATTGGGGACCCTAAAACATATATTTCCGGTGAAATCTCGGTATCGAATTTTTGGGTGGAGTGCAATACCTTCTCTGTACACTATATACATACTGTGTATAGAGAAAGTAAAAATCTGATGTGTTTCATTCACATGACTTTCTCTATCTCTCAGTAACAAATTATTGTTAATAAGCTTATCTTTTATTTATTTCATGTTAATCGAGGAAAATTAGCAGAAATAGTCTTATTCCTTGCTTTATTGTAAATACAAGCGAAATAAGGGAGTACCATAGGTTAAAGTGAAAGCCAAAAGCTGGTTGCTATGTGACCGATATTCCTTTGTTTGTGTGGACAGGAGTTGACAAATTCCTGTATGAGAAAAGTATAAGTTTTTCAAAGCTGAAACCAAGAAAAATGAATATCTCAAAAACGATCAACTCCACGACAAAAATTTATGTAACATAAATCGTGTGTTTTAGCGTGCTCTACATTTTTTGTGTGTTAAGTTTTTGTCCATCTCTTACGGTTTAGTAGTTATGCAAAATTCATCCAGAATAAAGTAGTCTTCAGAGGCTGTTCCCAGAAAATTCAAGATTTACATTTTATTTGTCAGGTAAATATATTTAATTTACGAAATTTTAATCAAAATCGTTAGAGCCATTTTTGAGAAAATCAAAATTTTCGAAAAAAGTTCCATGTAAAGAGAAGTTTGGGGTGGGGGGATTTTTCTCAAAACCTTCGTGTCGCATCCCTGGAAGATTCTAAACTTAAATACCAAGGGAAGTTAGGATCCAGGGTATAAAGGATATGTGTTATATACACTTACAGAAGGAATACTAAAATTAAATTATGAATACAACCAAGCCGGTAAAAGAAATATTGGAAGACCGAGTAATATGGTTATAGGGAGAAGATTAGTGGTGATGTCTGCAGTGAGGTTATCCTCAAGCTCGGCTCCAGGGCAACCCTCATAATAAGGTTAGCATTTTTTTCTGAAAAGCTGAACGAGCGCGCCGTTATCCCCCCACGTGATCCGCCTCATAAAGGACAGATCAAAGCAGGAAGGCTATTTAAAATGTAAATGTCATGTGGTTAACGGTTGTGGTCGGTACCTCTTGTGGTGCCAATAATTACGACCCTGCGAGCGGTCACAACTTGCCTCCATTATGGTCAACTGCATTAGCGGCAGGGATCTGCTGTGGTCAAGACTCCCAGCTAATTTCCATTGATAAGCGAGAAAATTGGATGAAAAATTGTAATACTGCACACATCAAAGCACGGCGCTCTAATGAAAGGCTGCTTTCAATTTCTAAGAGAAAGGTTGTTATATTTCATTCGAAAAAAAAAAAAAGTTAGGTGATTAAGCCCTTCGTTTTTGGTTTAGATCTAGCTTCGCCACTACCCTTATAACTCAAACCGTTGATATGATTCTGTCTAACCTTTGAAAAGGCATAAAAATCTGATGGTAACAGTCAGTGCCTGTTAGCCGTGCCGGATGGTTCAGGCGTTTCGTCTGTAACTGACATTCTGAGGTCGTGGGTTCTATCTGTATGGGTTTTTGGGGTAGTTTTCTGGGTCACCAGCAAATTTCAGGGAGGTTTCTTTGTTCCCTCAAACTTCCTCTCCCTTCCTGTCCTCAATTTCTTTTCATCCGGTCTATTTCAGGGTTGTGTCGGCGACACTGCGGTAGTGGCGCCACTCCGTGGTGGTGAACGTGGTTTGGAAATATAGCTCTTGGCTCCGGAACGGGGTTGGTGTAGTCAGCAGGATTTAGGGAGTTCAGTCTGGCCCAGGGTACGGACTCCTTGCACTTCCCGAGTTGAGATGAATTGCTTCGACTATGTTAGAGATCCATTACTTTGTTCTCCACTTTTTTATACTTTTTACAACATTTACTCTGTTTTTTCTGTTTGATTACTGTTTGGTTTTAGTTTCTTAGACACACATGCACAGTTTTACTTTCTCTACGATTACCATGTACATAGCGTATAGAAAAGGTTTTGCACTCTACCCAAAAATTCAATACCGAGATTTCATCGGAAATAGACGCTGTAGGGAACCCTGTAGCCAAAAAAGTATTTTCAGAAGAAGGTCCGTGTGTCTGTGAACACGATGACTCAATAATGTAAAGTCGGTAAAATACCAAACTTGATATTTGAGTTTAGTATCTTCGAGAGGTGCAATACGATGATTTTGAGAAAATCCCCCCATCCCAAAATACCCTTTACATGGAACTTTTTTTGAATAATTTGATTTTCTCAAAAATGGCTCAACAACATTGATTAAAATATCGTATTTTTAAGATATTTACCAAACAAATAAAATATATATTTTGAATTTTCTGAGAATAGCCTCTGAAGACTACTTTATTCTGGATGAATTTTACTGAATTTTGCATAACTGCTAAACCATAAGAAATGGCCAAATGCAAATACCATAAAAATGTAGAGCACGTTAATATACACAATTTATTTTATATTTACTTTTTTGCGTGGAGTTGATTGCTTTTTATATTACTTGTTTTTGGATTCACCTTTAAAAAACTTACAATTTTCTCATACAGGAATTTGTCAACTCCTGTCCATACAAACAAAGGAACATCAGTCACATAGCAACCAACTTTTGGCTTTCACTTTAACCTATGGTACTCCTTTATTTCGCTTCTACTTACAAGGAAGCAAGTAATAAGACTATTTCTGCCACTTTTTTTTCGATTAGCATGAATTAAATAGAAGCATAAGCTTTTTAATAATAAATTGTTACTGAGATGTAGAGAAAGTCATGTGATTGGAACACATCAGATTTTTATTTCATGAACAATGAAATATATAAAAAATCTAACATTTGGTTTTACTGCTCAAGGTGTCTTGAATATTCACACAAAATGGTAAGAGACGATAGTTTTTGATTGCAGCTAAGTGCCTCAAAAATAAAATGGAAGAAAAGTAAGCTTACAGTGTAGATGAGAAGGGTATTTAAAGCCTGCATGATTTTAAAATTATGTGTTTTATTAACTTAAAAACGTCGTATGGCGTTAAACGTGTGGGTATCAGGTGCTGATAGGTGTGTGCTTTTAAAGCAAAGCAGGTTGAAAAAATCTGAAGTGTACCATTCACATGACTTTCTCCATATCCCTGCAACAAATAATTCTTAAAAAGCTTATACTTCTATTTACTCTATGCTAATCAGAAAAAATTAGCAGAAATAGTCTTATTACTCGCTTCCTTGTAAGTAGAAGCGAAATGAGGGACAACCGTAGGTTAAAGTGATAGTCAAAAGCTGGTTGCTAGGTCAATGAAGTTCCTTTGTTTATATGGATAGGAGTTGACAAGTTCCTGTATGAGGAAATTATACGTTTTTCATAGCAGAAACCAAAAATAAGGAATGTCACAAAAACGACGAACTCCACGAAAAAAATGTAATAACTCCATGGCACGACAGCTCACGGGGAACCTTGGCCTACCGCCCGGCCGCTGCGTCCCCCATCTCGGTCCACTACAGACGTCATGGATGGGGTGCAGTATTGGAGGGTGAGACGTGGTCAGCGCCTCGAGTCCCCCCGGCCGGTTAATGCGGTCTTCATGACCTGGAGCCGCTACTTCTCCATCAAGTAGCTCCTCAATTGGCCCCCCAGGGACCTTACGAGGCTGAGTGCACCCCGGGCCAGGTCTCCCAACGGGGGAAAAATCCCCACGCCGGTACTGGGGATCGAACCCAGGTCTCCCGCTTGGTAAGCAGCAACGCTACCACCGCGCTAAGGAGACGACCACGAAAAAAATGTATATAACATAAATTGTGTGTTTTAAAGTGCTCTACATTTTCTGTGTAGTAAGTTTTTGTCCATCTCTTACGGTTTAGCAGTCATTCAAAATTTAGTAAAATTCATCCAGAATAAACTACTCTTCAGAGGCTATTCCCAGAAAATTCAAGATATATATTTCATTTGCCAGGTAAATATGTTTAAAATCCGAAATTTCAATCAATATCGTTAGATCCATTTTTGAGAAAATCAAAATTTTCGAAAAAAGTTCCATTTAAAGGGTAGTTGGGGGTGGGAGGATTTTTCTCAAAATCTTCGTGTCGCATCCCTGGAAGATACTAAACTTAAATATCAAGTTTGGTATTTTACCGACTTTTCGTTTTTCAGTTATCGTGTTCATAGGCACACGGACACACGGACACACACACACACACACACACACACACACGGACCTTTTTGTGAAAATGCTTTTTTTTTATATTGGGGACCTTAAAACATATATTTCCGGTGAAATCTCGGTATCGAATTTTTGGTGGAGTGCAATACTTTCTCTATACACTATGTAGATAGTGCGTATGGAGAAAGTAAAAATGGCTTAGAATGTCTTTAAAACTGCTGCCCGAGTATACAAATATCGATTTTTAGCAGCTCGTTACTAGCGTTCTCAAGATTTAACGGTGCAAAGCTCTGTAAAATCACGAACTAATCACTTGACAGTGCGACACTGAGTATTCATTAACTACGTTCTTGAAGTAGCCTACTCTGGAGGCGTTTTTTCAACTGCTCTGGTGATTTAATGCGTAACGCGGGAAGCTGTGATCCCTAAGCTCAAGAGTTCGGTTTTTGTCATATAGTAAATATTTATTATTATTTTTTTTTTTCATTCCAGATGATGTGCCGCTTTCACTTGAAAGTCAGTATCATAACCACTACGCTAGAGAGGTACGCTGTAATATGTCCCTTCGTTTTTCGTGTTGTGCTCTCTTGCTATCGTGTTGATAAATTATCCAGTGGCGTACTGGCACTGATGAAACTTATAGCCCTTACTTCGAAATTCCAATAAACAGGCCATAAGGCTCCTATCTACATATTCTGTGAAAAGATTTCGGTACAGTTCATTAACACCCTGTGTGTGTATATATGTATGTGGATTTTTTACGGAAAATGATACCCATTTGATCTCTAAGATCCTTCAAATCTCCAAATTAAAGCTGCAATAAGTTAACAAGTAAAAAATTTGAATTGCTCCGTTCACATGACTTTCTCTATATCTCTCCAACATATTATCATTAAAAAGCTTATCCTTCTGTTCATTTCATGCTAATTGAGAAAAAATTAGCAGAAATAGTCTTATTACTTGCTTCCTTGTAAGTAGAAGCGAAATAAGGGCGTACCATAGGTTAAACTGCTAATCTAAAGTTGGTTCCTATGTGACTGAAGTTTCTTTGTTTGTATGGACAGGAATTGACAAGTTTTTAAAATCTGAAACCAAAAAGAAGGCATATCTCAAAAACCATCAGCTCCACAAAAAAAAAAGTATTTGATGTAAATTGTGTGTTTTATTGTGATCTACATTTTTTGTGTAGTAAGTTTTGTCTATCTCTTACGGTTTATTAGTTTAATAAAATTCAATAAAAATCATCCGGAATAAAGGGGTCTTTAGAGGGTATTTCTAGAAAAATCAAGATATACATTTTATTTGTCATGTAAATGTCTTAAATATAAGATATTTTAATCAAAATCGTTACAGCCATTTTTGAGAAAATCAAACTTTCTGATTTTTTTCCTTGTATAGAGTAGTTTGGGGTGGGTAGATTTTCTTGAAAATCTTTGTGTCGCATCCTTGGAAGATACCAAACTTAAATACCAAGGCACATTTACAGACACACACAGACACACTCACACACGGACCTTTTTTTGGATTCAGGGGGACCCAAAAACATGTATTTCCGGTGAAACTTCGGTATCGAATTTTTGAGTGTAATACAATACCTTCTCTATACACAACGTACATGGCACATAAAACGCAGCAAACATATAATAACTAATTGCCACATTTGTACATATATTGAACACATTAATAAATTGGGTTAGAGAGTATCGTGTCTACCAGTAGAAGAATCTATACCGCACTCCTTTACAGAATGCTTCATGTAACATGTGTAAACCTCATTCCCTTCTAGGATGAAAGCTGATGAAATCTGATAATATGTTGGCAGTCCCTACAGAATAGAGCGCGCTGCACGTGATGTATAGCACCGCAGAGAATTAAGGAGTTTGGGATCCTGTGTGGAACCCGCAATCACGTGGGACAAGAAATTAACTTCTCTGTGAAAGTGATCAACACTTTTATTGAGTAGCATAATACTAGCTTTGTGCTGCTCAGGTCCTATTAAGGGTATTCATCGGTGAAACACCTAAAATCTACAATTTGCTTGGATTGATTTGAAACTAGCCACCTATGCACAATAGAGACAGAGAAGTATTGTATTCCACGCAAAAAGTCGATACCGAGGATTCACCGGAAATACATATTTAAGACCCCCTGTATGCAAAAAATGCATTTTCAGAAAAAGGTCCGTGTGAGTGTGAACACGATAACTCAAAAACAAAAAGTAGCTAAAAACCACACCTGGTATTTAAGTTAAGTATCTTCCAGGGATGCGACACGAAGATTTTGAGAAAACCCGCCCATCCCAAACTACCCTTAATATGGAACTTTTTTCGAAAATTTTAATTTTCATAAAAATGCCTCTAACGATTTTGATTACAATATCCTATATTAAAGATATTTACCTAACAAATAAAATGTATATCTTGAATTTTCTGGGAATGGCATGTCAAGACTATTTTATTCTGGATGCATTTTACGTAATTTTGTATAACTTCCAAACCATAAGAGTTGGACAAAAACTTACCACACCAAAAATGTAGAGCACGTTAAGTCATACAGTTTATGTCCTATATTTTTTTCGTGGAGTTGAAAATTTTTGAGATATTCATTCTTATGGGTTTTCAGCTCTAAAATACATAAATTTTTCACATACGAGAATATGTAAACTCGTGGCAGTGCATAGAAACGGATTTGAAATACATGACAACCAACTTTTAAAATATTTGACTATCGTTTTAGTCATAATATATTCAATTATTTCCCTTCTACTTACAAGAAAGCATTTCTGTTTATGTTTATCTCGATTAGCATGGAGAAGGGCAAGTTTTTAACAATACTTTATTACAATGATGTAGAGAAAGTCATGTGAATGGAAAATCATAAGATTTTATTATACCTTATGTGATTTTTACATCAGTATGAGTTGTGCATGAACAGGCTCTATTTTTACAGCAGAATAATCTGTGTAAGAACGAATGGTTCAATCCAATATATCACACTGCCACACTAAATACAAGTGTGTGCAGGACGGGAGGGGTGATGCTCATTTGTTAGCAGTGAAGTACGTAACACAGCGCTGGCTTGTACGTGCCTCTGTTGTAAACTTGCTCAAGGTAATGGTTCACACGCTTTGTAACCTTCCATTCCTGACTTTATCTGTAAATACCGCGTTCACAAACATGTCTGCGTCAGACATTCATATGTCCTAGAGCACTTTCTCGTCATCTACCTAAATAGATCTGAGCAAGTACAAATTCTATTCGAGATTTCACTGGAAATAAATGTTTTGAGGTTATCTACATACAAAATTTTAATTTACAGTTTTACTTTCTTTCCCGCGAACATAGTAGGTGAAGGTTTTGCATTCCATCTATAACTAGATACCAAGAGTTCACCGGAAATACACGTTTTCAGGACCCTTGAACCCAAAAACAATTTAGGTCTGTGTGTGTATTTATATATACAATTGTATATCTGTGCGAGTCTGTGAGCAGTATAATTCACAAGTCCATTAAGTATCAAACTTTATATTTCAATTTACCACTCTCTAAAGACTCGACACGAAAATTTTCAAGAAAACTCCGCCACTTCAAACTGTTTTTTTTATGGAAGATTTTCCGATTTTTTTTCTCAAAAATTATTCTAATCACACTTTATATCGAAGATTTTTCGAAAAGTTTTATTCGCTCCAAAATCGCTCTAACGATTTTTATATATCTAGTTATTTTATGACAAATGTGAAGCATATCAGGAACATTCTGGGAATAGCCTCTACCTTCTACATGAATTTGCATAATTGTAAACCCAAAGAAAAATGTAGATATCGTTTTGCCTTGTTATGCTTTTAGAATTAACCATTTCCGAGATATTTCTTGGTATTGATTTAGTTTTCAAATACTTATTCTTGACTCAAACGGGAAGTCGTCTTCTTCCTTCTTTCATGGTAAGATACCGAATTTTAAGGTAGTCATATAGGAGCCAGCTCTTAAAGAGTATTTCTATCGCTTTAGCCCTTATTTGCCATCTATTAACAAGGAAAATGAATGATACAACACTTTTGGCTAATGTTTATCTCGATTAGCATGAAGTAGATAAAAATATAAGCTTTAATAAAAATAGTTAGCTGCAGTATACGTAAAGAAACTCATGTAAATGAGGCAAACCAGGTCTTCGAATTAACCCGTCCTTAATAGAAAAACAACTACATAATTCACTGGCCTATAGGCATTTGTTTTCTTATTTTCCATTAAATATAATCATACCGTAAACTATTATACGCGAAAAAACAAATTCTTCACCCCAAACTTGAATCGAAAACCGAAATTACGAGTTGGGAACCACGTAAGAATATAACAATTCATAAACCACCGCAGTTTCAAATTTATATTCATCAAAATAAGAACTGAAGCTTTCCTGGCGACGTGTTAATTCAAAATCTTCTCGGGCTTCTAGCCAGGTAAAAACTTGGCTTGACACCAACGTTTCGAAGAAGTGCATCTTCCTCGTCTTCAGGGTGAACTGATGGTGAACCAATCAGATGTTAGCTTCATCCCAGCTCTTATAAATACCAGTCTCCGCAAGCTCAAACCATCAGTTCACCCTGAAGACGAGGAAGATGCACTTCTTCGAAACGTTGGTGTCAAGCCAAGTTTTTACCTGGCTAGAAGCCCGAGAAGATTTTGAATTATATTCATCAGTTTGCTGTGATGAATGCGAGGATCATGAATATCAAAAGTCTCCTATTCTTTGATACATTTTTTTACTTTCTCTACACGTACTATGTACATAGTGTATAGAGAAGGTATTGTATTGCACCCAAAAATTCGATACCGAGATTTCACCGGAAATACATGTTCTGGGTCCACCTGAATCTAAAAAAAGCATTTTTGGAAAATGGTCCGTGTGTGTGTGTGTGTGCGTGTGTGTCTGTGGACAGCATAGCTCAAAAACGAAAAGACCGTTGAATACCAAACTTGGTATTTAAGTTTAATATCTTCCAGGGCTGTGACACGAAGATTTTGAGAAAAATCCTCACACCCCCAACTACCATTTACATGGAACTTTTTTTGAAATTTTTGATTTTATAAAAAATGCCACTAACGATTTTGACTAAAATATCAAATATTAAAGCTATTTACCTAACAAATAAAGTGTATATCTTCAATTTTCTGCGAATAGCCTCTGAAGAATACTTTATTCAGGATGAATTTTACGGAATTTTGAATAACTGCTAAACCGTAAGAGATGGACAAAAATTTACTCCACAAAAATATAGAGCAGATTAAAACACATAATTTATGTTATATAGATTTATTTCATTGGGTTCATCGTTTCTGAGACATTCCTTGTTTTTGGTTTCTCTTATGAAAAACTTATACTTTTCTCATACAGGGATTTATCAACTCCTGTCCATACAAACAAAGGAACTTCAGTCACATAGCAACCAGCTTTTGACTATCACTTTAACCTATGGTACTCCCTTATTTCGCTTCTACTTACAAGGAAGCAAGTAATAAGACTAATTCTGCTATTTTTTTATGATTAGCACGAAGTAAATAGAAGTATAAGCATGGCACTGCAGGCAATGACACTAAAGTTACATGAATGAAAATGGAGCACCGGTGGAATGTGATTGTGGGGGAAACCTGAGAACTCGGAGAAAACCCGCTCCTGCACCGCTTTGTCCACCACAAATCCCACGTGTGGTTGTTCGGGTCCGAGCCCAGACCCTAGGTGGGAGGCGAGTGGTATAACCACTCTTTGTGACTTCAAATTTCAAATCCTTATACTTTCTTACTAGTGATAAGTCGCTATTCTGTTTTTTTTTTGTTTTTTTTTCGTGGTCATGCTAACAGCATCAGATTTCAACGTTATCATATAGCTATCCACTTATAAACATTTGAAAGTGTAAGTAAAGTTTATTCTAATTAACAAGTAGTAGATAGAAAAAAATCTTGCGTTCCATTCACATAACTTTCTCTACTTCTGTGTAACAAATTATTGTTAAGAAGCTATTTACTTCATGCTAATCGAGAAAAAAAAAATAGCAGAAATAATTTTATTACTTACTTCCTTGAAAGTAGAAGCGAAATATGGGAATATCATAGGTTAAAGTGAAGTCAAGAGCTGGTTACTAGGTGACCGAAGTTCCTTTGTTTGTATGGACACGAGTTGACAAATTCCTATATGAGAAAAGTACAAGTTTTTCAAAGCTGAAACCAAAAACAAGGAATATCTCAAAAACGATTAACTGCAGGAAAAAAAAAGTACATAACATAAATTGTGTGATTTAATGTGCTCTACATTTTTGTGTGATAAGTTTTTGTCCATTTTTTACGGTTTAGCAATTATGCAAAATTTCGTAAAATACACCCAAAATAAAGTAGTCTTCAGAGGGTATTGCCAGAAAATTCAAGATATACATATTATTTGTCTTTATTATACGACATTTTAATCAAAATTGTTAGAGCCATTTTTGAGAAAATCAGAATTTTCGATAAAAATTCCCTGTAAAGAGTAGTTGGGGTGGGGGGATTTTTGTTGAAAATCTTCGTGTCGCATCCTTGGAAGATAACAAACCTAAATACCAACATTGGTATTTAACGGTCTTTTCGTTTTAGAGTTATGCTGTCCACAGGCACACCCACACACAAGCACAAGGACCTTTTTCCAAAAATGCTTTTTGAATTCAAGGGGACCCCAAACATGTATTTCCAGTGAAATATCGGTTTCGAATTTTTGGGTGCATTACAATACCTTCTCTATACACTATGTACATAGTACGTGTAGAGAAAGTAATAAACTTTTGTATATATTCTAAACGAGTGAGTAGAACAATTCATATGAATTTAGTATGTCAGTCAGCATTACTGACACAGTGCTGTAATAATATAAAATTTTGATTTGCTGTGTAAATAGACACAATAACGGAGAGAAAGTCTTCTCAAACACCTTTATTCTTAGGAATAAGAAATACTACAGTATAAGAAACAAAAGAAAATCAATAAGCGAAAGAATATAATTTGACGGGTAATAAGAGATTACAATAACTAACTAAATAACTGCGCAAAGCTATTAAAAAGGGAATACATTAGAATAAAAAATATTGTTAAAAATCTCACATGAATTTCTCTACTTCTCTGCAACAAATTATTGTAAAAAAGCTTGTGCGTCTATTTACTTCATGCTAATCGAGTAAAATATCAGAAATAGTCTTCTTACTTGATTCCTTGTAAGTAGAAGTGAAATAAGGGAGTACAACATGTTAAAGTGATGGTCAAAAGCTGGTTGCTATGTCACAGAAGTTCCTTTGTAGAGAAAGGTAGATATGCTTTTTTAAAGCTGAAACAAAAAACAGGGAATATCTGAAAAACAACCAACTTCACGAAAAAAATGTATATAACATAAAATGTGTGTTTTAACGTGCTCTACATTTTTCTGTGGTAAGTTTTTGTCTATCTATTATGGATTAGCAGTTTTGCAAAATTCTGTAAAATTCACTCAGAATAAAGTATTCTTCAGAGGCTATTCCCAGAAAATTCAAAATATACATTTTATTTGTCAGGTAAATATCTTTAATATACGATATTTTAATTAAAATCGTGAAACCATTTTTAGAAAATCAAAATTTTCGAAAAAGTTCCCTGTAAAGAGTAGTTGGTGGTGGGGATTTTTCTCAAAATCTTCGTGTCACATCCCTGGAAGATACTAAACTTAAATACCAAGTTTGGTATTTTACCAACTTTTCGTTTTTGAGTTATCGTGTTTAGAGACACACGGACATACACAGACCTTTTTCTGAAAATACTTTTTTGGGTACATAGGACCCTAAAACATATATTTCCCGTGAAATCTCGGTATCGAATTTTTGGTGGAGTGCAATACCCGCTCCGTACACTAAGTTCGTGTAGAGAAAGTAAAAATTGTAAGGAATATTTATTAAGGAAAAACCAGAGACTTAAGAACATGAGGTGTAAGATCGGTTTGGTCACATGGGAATTAGAACAGCGAATAGACGAAAAATTGGGTAAATCTGGGTAAATTCACAAAAATCTATTGTAAAAAATGCATTCCCTGTGGGGGAATAAAATTAGTAAACTAGGAAACGGAAGTCAGAGTGGACAGATATTTTAGTACGTGTGAAAAATTGATAAATTGGGGTAATCGGAAAAAAATACAATAACTTTTTTTCTTCACACCTACCCTAAGAAAATTCCTAAAAGAGATCCTGCGTACAAAACAATTGTTTACTTCCCTTTAATTTGGTATTAAGAAGAGTCGAAATGTGATTTTCGTAATTTTTTTCATTGAAATATTTTAATTTCATACAAATATCTCAAATCTCCTGCTGACTTAGGTATAGCTTTCATAGAGGTACGCTAATTGTAAATATTTTTAAAATATTGTTGAAAATAATTCTGCGTAGTGGATTTTTGAACGTGTTGGTACACTCACTTGGTAAAACATCAATAACTTTGTAAATATTAGTGTTAGAGAAGAGATTGCTGTTTACTTTTATTGGAAAGTTTTACTTAAGCTATTGGCATTCCTCTCAAATTGCCTTCATGTTTCGATGTTGATTTTTTATATTCAATGAAATGTTTGAAAGAAATTTCTGAAGAAGTAAAATTGTCTATACAAATGCCCCATTATCTCAGAATCTAATTGACACTAAGGGTTAAAATTTCTAACCACACATTTGCACCTAAATAGGCTTTATTTTAACGAAAATCTTTTGACTTATATGGATAACTTATTTATATTTAAATTCAAAAACCAACATTTTTCAATAAAATTTGTAAAGCTTTATTAAACAATTTATACCTTTCTTACTAGTGAACAGAAATATTTTATTTTCCATCAATAAACTTTAAAACTGTTGTTGAGTATACCTTGAAAAATTTAGCTCATTATCTTAAATAGTTGCTGAGATAATTGATCAAACTTTAACATTGACAAGATAGGGTTTTTCGTCTGCCAGTAAACTCGGTAACAACTGTGTTAGCGTCTATCTAGTGACGTCAGCACAAGTAGCCCAAAACGTGACGATGGCAAAATAGAAGGAAGAAGAAGACAGTAGAAGGAAAAGGGGATGAGCCGTGCCTTAATCATCGAGTCTTATCGCAATCTGCAACCTTTCTCTATGATTCTACCCCCGCCTGTTCCATGTCCCATAATTCACGGGGATTAAAAAACATGAGCGCCGATATTTTATAGTGCAAAGTGCTGGTTGCCTCTCGAGCCACCACTGATAACATCAAACCTGGTGGGCCCTTGTTGGAATTAACAAGTGCAGAATTACAGTTCATGCGTGTGTACACACCCCTACAGATAAACCTATTTTAAATACCGCTTGTTTTAAACGCATACATACAACGGTAATAATTTCATTTAACTGTTCTTATTCTACACGAGATAGCAGTTAACACTGACGTTCATATTTGTGGCTCGTAAATTGAAAAATCATGTGTTTTACTCACCTGACTTTCTCTAGCTGCCCTAAAAACTTCTTACAAAAGATTATTCTTCTTTCTCGAGATAAACATTAGCAGAATGTCCTTATTACTTATTTCCTTATAAGTAGAAGGAAACTAAAGGAAAGCACTAGGTTAAAGTGATAGTCAAATGTTTTCAAAGCTATCGTAATGCGATTGTCATTGCAAATCACTTCTTTGCTTGACCAGGAGTAAAACAAAAGAAAACGGGACACTTCCTGTCTGAGAGAAGTATAAATACTTCACAATTTTTTTTTTTTTATAAAATAGAAATACAGTTCCGGAGGCTTGTCAGGACTCCGGCGCTGTATTTCTTTTTTCCAGTTTCCTTAGTAGACCTTATTATTCTTAACGTTTTCCTTTTACATATACAAACACAGAAACACCCATGCCCAAGGAGGGACTCGAACCCACGATCCTGTGCACCATCAAGCGCCAAAGCGAGATACTTTAGCGAGCGCGGCCACCGGGATCGGCACAATTGAAACCATTAATAATCTCAGCCCGCCTGGGTGGTGTGGTTGTAGCGTGTCTGCCTCACATTCAACAGGTCGTGAGTTCGATTCTCGCTTAGGGTGAGTTACCCGGATGAGGTTTTTTTCGGGGTTTTCCCTTAAACCTGAGAAGACGAATGTCGAGTAACTTTAAGCTCCATGGATCCCGAGATAATTTGAGCAACATTTTATCAATTTCATTCATCGCCCGATATGATCAACCAGGTTAAAGGACGTTAAACTTTTTAAAAAAAAAACAATCAGTTACGCTTATCTCCACAACAAACACGTAAATGATATAAATTTTATTTAATAAGAAAATTAGAACCAGTTGAAAAATTCAATGCCACAACCGGGTGGTTCTCTGAAAGCACACACAATCTGTTGGAGAATTGAATGCCTTACCGGCGGGTTGTCACGATAGCTCTATGGTTAGAGAACCCCACGGAGAGCGGGAGAACCGTGTTCAATTCCCGGCTGTAGCATTGAATTTTTCAACTGGTTCAAACTAACTAATTGTATAACAATGGACCTTTCAATAATATGTAGGAGAGAGGAGTATTACAATTATAATAGAATATTATAATAAGTTTTGACGAGATTTACATTTCTTGTATATTAAGTTTTTGTCTATCTCTTTAAGGTTTACCAGTTAATCAAACGTCGGCAAAATTCATCTAGAAAAATCTGATGTGTTCCATTCACTTGACTTTCTCTACAACTCTGCAATAAATTATTGTTAAAAAGCTTATACTTCTATTTACTTCATGCTAATCAAGAAAAAATTATCAGAAATAGTCTTATTACTTGTTTCCTTGTAAGTAGAAGTGATATAAGGGAGTACCATAGGTTAAAGTGGTAGTCAAAAGCTGGTTCCTTTGTTTGTATGCGCACGAATTCACAAAGTCCTGTATGAGAAAGGTGTGCGTTTTAAAGCTGAAACCAAAAACAAGGAATACCTCAAAAACAATCAACTTCACGACAAAAATGTATGAACATAAATTGTGTGTTTTAATGTGCTCTACATTTTTTGTGTAGTAAGTTTTTGTACATCTATTACGGTTAGCAGTTATGCAAAATTCCGTATAATTGACCCTGCATAAAGTAGTCTTCAGAGGCTATTCCCAGAAAATTCAAGATATACATTTTATTTGTCAGGTAAGTATATTTAATATACGAAATTTTAATGAAAATCGTTGGAGCCATATTTGAGAAAATCAAAATTTTCGAAAAAAGTTCCATGTAAAGGGTAGTTGGGGTGGGGGAATTTTTCTCAAAATCTTGTTGTCGCATCCCTGGAAGATAATAAGTTTAATTACTAAGTTTGGTATTTTACCGACTTTTCGTTTTTTAGTTATCGTACTCACAGACACACGGACACACACACAAACACACACACACGGTCCTTTTTCTGAAAATACTCTTTTTTGGATACAGGGGACCCTAAAACATATATTTCCGGTGAAATCTCGTTATCGAATTTTTTGGTGGAGTGCAATACCTTCTCTATACACTATGTATATCGTACGTATAGAGAAAGTAAAAAAAGACATCTTCAAAGGCAATACCCAGAAAATTCAAGACGTACATTTTATTTAGGGTGTAAATAGCTCTACTATACGGTATTTTTATCCAAATCGTTAAGACCCATTTTTAAGAAAATCAAAATTTTAGAAAAATTTTCCATGTAAAGGGTAGTTTGTGGTGGGGAGATTTTCTGGAAAATCTTCAGGTTGCATCCTTGGAAGATACTAAACTTAAATACCAAGCTACCATTAACGGTGAAATCTCGACATTGAATTTTTGGGTGCAGTAGAATAACTTCTCTATCCACTATGTATATTGTAAATACGGTCTAGAGAAAGTAAAAGGGTGTTTTGGTACAGACTTATTACCAACAGCATACATATGCAGTTACTAACATATTTTTTAAAAAAACTTCCCTAACTTTCAAACAAAACGTTATCTGTGCTCTAAAATTTATTAAATTTATTTTAACCTCATCGTAAAGCATCTTCATTCATTTTGTGTCTACAGCTCCATAATCCAAAATCGTTTACGTGAGTAGATAATTCCTTTTAACACAATCAGTGGCTATCTCTAGCACATGTTGCATGTCGAGATTTCGATGAAAATATATATTTTGATACCCCTGAGTTCAACAAGTAGTTTTAGATATATTTCCGGGCGCGTATTGCGAACAGCATAGTTGAAAAACAAATCTGATGTAACCCATTCACATGACTTTCTCTTAAAAAGCTTATGCTTCTATTTACTTCATGCTAATCGAGAAAAAATTAGCAGAAATAGTCTTATTACTTGCTTCCCTGTAAGTGGAAGCGAAATAAGGGAGTAACATAGGTTAAAGTGATAGTCAAAAGATAGATGCTATGTGACTGAAGTTCCTTTGTTTGTATGGACACGAGTTGACAAATTCCTGTATGAGAAAAGTATAACTTTTTTAAGGCTGAAACAAAAAACAAGGAATATCTAAAAAAACGATCAAATCCACCAAAAAATGTATATACCATAAATTGTGTGTTTTATGTGTTTTACATTTTTTTTTTTTTTTTGTGTGGTAAGTTTTTGTCTATCTCTTACGGTATACTAGTTACACAAAAATCCGTAAAATTCATCCAGAATAAAGTAGTCTTCAGAGGCTATTCCCAGAAAATTCAAGATATACATATTGTTTGCAAGTATATGTATATATATACATATATATATATATATATATATATATTTATTTAATATATGATATTTTAATTAAAATCGTTTGAACCATTTTTAAAAGCTCAAAATTTTCAAAAATATTTCCATGTGAAGGGTAGTTGGGGGTGGAGGGATTCTCTTGAAAATCTTCCTGTCCCATTCTTGGAAGATACTAAACTTAAATACCAAGTTTGGTATTTAACGGTTCTTACCTTTTTGAGCTATACTGCCCACAGACACACACATACACACAGACAGACATTTTTCTAAAAATACTTATTTTTGGATTCAGATGGTCTCAAAACATTATTTCCGGTGAAATCTCGGTATCGAATTTTGGGTACAATGCAATACCTTCTCTATACACTATGTACATAGTACGTATAGAGAAAGTAATAGATCACTCGGAAGAGCTGTATTAAATTACTGAAAAGCCTTTCATTAAAACGTCAGATTTAAGCTATATTGATAAGAAAATATGTTTTAATACACTTGAGGGCTTGATCTTCCTTTTGTTTTTCTGTAGATCCGCATTCAGCAGTAAAGTGCAATTTTTAACTATGTATATTGCGGCGAGATTGCATATTTTTACTTTCTCTACACGTACTATGTAAATAGTGTATAGAGAAGGTATTGTAATGCACCCCAAAATTCGATACCGCGATTTCACCGGAAATACATTTTTGGGTTCCCCTGAATCCAAAAAAAAAAAAAGCATTTCTAGAAAATCGTCCGTATGTGTGTGTTTGTGTGTGTGGACAGCATAGCTCAAAAACGAAAAGATCGTTAAATACCAAAACCTGGTATTAAAGTTTGGTATCTTCCAAGGATGCGACACGAAGATTTTCAAGAAAATCCCCCCACATCTAACTACCCTTTATATGGAACTTTTTTAGAAAATGTTGATTTTCTAAAAAATGGCTCTAACAATTTGGATTAAAATGTCGTATGTTAAATATATTTACCTGAAAAATAATATGTATATCTTGAATTTTCTGAAATAGCCTCTGAAAAGTACTTTATTCTGGATGAATTTTACGAAACGTAGCATAACTGCTAAACGTAAGAAATGGACAAAAACTTACCACGCAATAAATGTAGAGCACATTAAAACACACGGTTTATGTTGATCGTTTTTTGAGATATTTCTTGTTTTTGGTTTCAGCTTTGAAAAGCTGTATTTTTCTCATACAGGAATTTGTCAACTCGTGGCCATATAAACAAAGCAACTACAGTCACATAGCAACCAGCTTTTGACTATCACTTTAACCTATGCTACTCCCTTATTTCACTCCTACTTACAAGGAAGCAAGTAATAAGACTATTTCTGCTAATTTTTTTCTCGATTAGCGTGAAGTAAATTGAAGGATAAGCTTTTTAACAATAATTTGTTGCATGGATGTAGAGAAAGTAATGTGAATGTAACATATCAGATTTTTATTCCGGGGGTCTCAAAACATGAATTTCCGGTGAAATCTCGGTATGAATTTTATTATATAGTACGTGTAGAAATGAAAAATTATAATAATTATAGTAACAATAACCATGTTAATTGTTATAAAGCGAGGTGGCTGTAGTGTGCTGCTTGGATAGGTGCTGTTTAGCTGAGTGAAGCTTAATGTTCCAGGACCGGGAGATGAGGCAAGTGCAAGCAGCTGGAATTGAATATCTGAGTGGCACCTGTGGAGGTGGCAGTGACAGCGTCGAGCTTCTAGATTCCGGCTTCAATGTTATGGAGGCGAAGGTGTGTTTCAGAGTGACATCCTCTACCTGCCCAAGCGGGTACTGGTGCTCAGAATGTCAGCAAATAGGTCCAAGATACACAAGGAAATTGGTAGTCGGTTGCGGTGACAGGGGCCGTAGGATATATGCACTATTATTTTTACTTCCTCAACATATACTATGTACATAGTGTATAGAGCAAGTATTGCAATGCACCCAAAATTCGCGAAAAATTTTTTTTGGAAAAATATCCACAAGTATTTAAGTTTAGTGTCTTCCAAGGATACGACATAAAGACTTTGAGAAAAATCCCCCACCCCAAACTACCCTTTACATGTTACTTTTTTCGAATATTTTTATCACAAAAATGGCTCCCACGATTTTGATTTAAATATCATATATTAAAAATATTTACCTGGCAAACAAAATATATATCTTGAATTTTCTGGGAATAGCCTCTGAAGACTAATTTATTCTGGATGAATTTTACGAAATGCTGTATAACTGCTAAACCGTAAGACTTAGATAAAAACTTACTACACAAGAAATGTAGAACACCTTAAAACACACAATTTATGTTATATATATTTTTTTCGTGGAGTTGATCGCTGTTTAGATATTCCTTGTTTTTGGTTTCCCCTTTAACAACATTTTCTCACACAGGAATTTGTCAACTATTGTCCATACAAACAAAGGATCTTCATTCACATAGCAACCAGCTTTTGCTATCACTTTAGCCTATGGTACTCTTTTATTTCGCTTCTACTTACAAGGAAGAAAGTAATAAGACTATTTCAGTTAATATTTTCTCGATTAGCTTGAAGTAAATAGAAGCATGAGCTTTCTAACAATAATTTTTGCAGAGATATAGAGAAAGTCATGTGAATGGAACACATCAATTTTTTTTTAATTTCTCTACACGTATTATGTACATAGTGTATAGAAAAAGTTTTGTAATGCACCCAAAAATTCCAGAAAAAAAATCACGTGTATTTAATTTTGGTATTTTCCAAGGATGCGACACGAGGATTTTCTATAAAATCCCTCCAACCCACAAACTACCCTTTACTTGGAAAAAAATTCGAAAATGTTGATTTACTAAAAAATGGCTCAAACGATTTTGATTAAAGATATTTACATGGCAAACAAAATGTACATCTTGAACTTTCTGAATATAGCTTCTGAAGACAGGTTTATTCTGGATGAATTTTGCGGAATTTTACATACCTGGTAAACCGTAAGGAATGGGCAAAAACTTACCACACCAAAAGTGTAGAGTTCGTTAAAACATACAATTTATGTTATATACATTTTTTCGTAGATTTGGCCGTTTTTCCAGATATTCCTTGTTATTAGTTTCAGCTTTAAAATACTTTTCCCATCCCGGAATTTGTAAAACAAAGGAACTTCAATCACATAGTAACCAGCTTTTAAAAGATTTGACTATCGATTTAGCCTAGTGTGCTCTCTTATTTTCCCTCTACTAACAAGGAAGCAAGTAATACGACTAATTTTTCTCGCTTAGGTTAAGTAAACGGAAGAAAAAGGTTTTTAACAATAATGTATTGCAGATGTGTAGAGAAATTCATGTAAATGGAACACATCATTTTTTTTTTTTTTTTTTTTTTTTTTTTTTTTGGGAATATCAAGAGATTATGATGTGGTTATTTATAGTAACGTTTATTTCATCTTAAAGATACGATTGACACAAAGGTCTCTACGCACTCACTTGTATTTAGGTAGCTAGGGCGTACTACATGACAGAAAATTGCACATACTGTCAGGAAATAAATCGCACCATAAATTACATAGTCTTGACAATACAAATGACAGTTTTCACAAAATTTTAAAAACAAAAGAAACAATTTGCACTGTGAAGTCGTTTACCAAGGTGGGTTAAGTCCATTTTGAGGAAATGGAGAGAACATTTCGAGTTAAATTCACCAACGAGTAGAGCTGTTTACAATTTAATACATGGATCTGAAACTAAGGCTCCATTTCCGAGACATCCCCAGCACGATGTAGCTCCTGCGCATTATACATTAGCTTCTAGGACGTACCTTGATAACCTTTTCAGCGGAAGGCGCTCGGAGGTCATACTGAAATTCAATTCTCACATTTATCCCCTGATGTTACAACTTGATTGATTTTGGCCCATGTATGCAGTGGGTAGTAGGAATTGTCTCTCTTCCTTCTATAATGTGTACTGTATTAGCTTATAATGTTAAGAACAGAAAGCAATCCAACACGCAAGCCACAGACTCACATCTTTATGCCAGCCTAGGAGGATTTTTTCTTATTTTTAGAAAGCGGCGGAATAAATGTTTAGTTCGCGGCAAAATAATGCAATTAAAAATTTAATTTGTAGCGTCATAACGCAATCCATTCAGGTGAGAACGAAAGTTAATAGGAATAGCGTTTTTTACTTTCTCTATACACTATGTACATAGTACATAGAGAAGGTATTGCACTCCACCCTAAAATTCGATACCAAGATTTCACCGGAAATGTATGTTTTAGGGTCCCCTTTATCTAAAAAGAAGCATTTTCGGAAAAAGGTCCGTGTGTGTGTCCGTGTGTCTGTGAACACGATAACTCAAAAACGAAAAGTCCCTAAAATACCAAACATGCTATTTAAGTTTAGTATCTTCCAGGGTTGCGACACGAAGATATTGAGAAAAAACCTCGCACCACAAACTACCCTTTACATGGAATTTTTTTCGAAAATTTTGATTTTCTCAAAAATGAATAACGATTTTGCTTAAAATATCGTATATTAAAGCTAATTATCTGACAAATAAAATGTATATCTTGAACTTTCTGGGACAGCCTCTGAAGATGAATTTTACGCAACTTTGAATACCTGCTAAACCGTAAGAGATGGACAAAAGCTTACTATACGAAACATGTAGAACACGTTAAAACACACGATTTATGTTAAATACATTTTTTCTGGAGTTCATCGTTTTTGAGACATTTCTTGTTTTTGGTTTCTGCTTTGAAAAACGTATACTTTTCTCATACAGGAATTTGTCACCTGCTGTCCATACAAATAAAGGAACTTCAGTGACATAGCATCCAGCTCTGACCATCACTTTAACCTATGGTGCTTCCTTTTTTCGCTTCTACTTACAAGGAAGCAAGTAATAAGACTATTTCTGTTTTTGTTTCTTTCTGATTAGCATGAAGTAAATAGAAGTATAAGCTTTTAAGGAATACTTTTTTGCAGTGATGTAGAGAAAGTCATGTGAATGGTACACATCAGATTTTTTTAAATTGTGTTTGATACTAGTTAATTACCAAGATGCCTGTTCATATTCCTTGATATAAATTTGAAATTTTAATTCTCCTTACACATTAATTCTCATTCTGTTGGGGATATAACATGAGTACAATATATCAACCAAATTAAGGATCTTGTTTCTTTATTATGTTAATAAATGTTATTTTTACTTTCTCTACACGTACTAGGTATATAGAGTATAGAGAAGGTATAGCGTTGCACCAAAAATTTCGGAAATACATGTTTTGGTCCTCCTGAATCAGAAAATAAAGGCATTTTTAGAACAAAATCCGTTGTGCCTATGGACAGGAAACTCCAAAACGAAAAGATATAGTTTAAGTTTGATCTTTCTTTCCACCCCCAAAACACCTTTTACATGGAACTGTTTTCGAAACTTTTGACTTTCTTAAAAATGTCTCTAATGATTTTGATTAAAATATGGTATATTAAATATCTACCCGACAAATAAAATGTATATCTGGAATGTTCTGGGAATAGCCTCTGAATTGGTTAACCGTAAGAGATAGACCTGGCGGCGCCTGGTTAAACAACTCGCCTCTCACCGTTTTTTTTTAATGTTTATTCTTTTTATTTGTAGTTTAACGTCCTTTAACCTGGTTTGGTCATATCGGACGATGAATGAAATTGATGATATGATGCTCAAATGATCTCGGTGTCGATGGAGCTTAAATTTACTCGACATTCGTCTACTCAGGGTAAGGGAAAACCCCGAAAAAAAGTCATCCGGGTCACTCACCCTAAGTAACCTTTTGAATGTGAGGTAGACACGCTACCACCACACTACCCAGGCGGCTCACCGGGTTTGTTTCCAAGCGACCGAATTTGGGATTTATGGTGGTCAAAGCGGTGCAGGGGCGGGTTTTCTCCGGGTTATCCGGTTTCCCCCGCCATCACTCCACCGGTGCTCCATGTATTACTAGTGTCATCGAGGTACCATAGTAGTAAAAGTAGGCATAAAACGCTATGAAAAATGCTGTAGCATCTTCGTTTCTGTCCCTCTTTTGGTTCCCAAAATGTTATCTCTGTTGATCACCATAAATACGTCGTTATGTATTTGAAGGTCTGAAGCCTCTGGGCATCTCAAAAAGACGTTTAATATTTAAGGGAAAATTAACATACATTCAATCTTTGCACAACTCTCTTAATGTTGTTTTCCTGGAAGACAGTCAAATTTCTCTATAAATCTATAGCAGTAATCCTCAGCATAAGTTACATAACTCTTTTTCTGAGAACATAAAATATTTATACAACTTCTGTCAGACTTTCTTTCTATTTATGTTTGTATAAACTCAGTATGGAAATTCTGACGTAACTTGCTATCGAAACTTTGTGTGTAACCAGGCAATGTCAAAGACGGTTTTGAAAGTAAAACATAAATAAAGCTTCAGCTACTTCATAACCTCAAACTTGGGCCACTAATGGGCAAAAAAGACGAAGTTCCTGCGGTGCGACGTTCAAAGACCAGAAAATCTCAAAAGGAAAGGCCTCCTGATCTCTTCCTTGGCACCCCCCCCCCCACTTTCTCTTCTCTGCTATGGGTGGAATTTCTCATGTACTTCTGGCACAAATAAACACCTCTACAATAGCATGAGTTGTGAAAAGAAATTTTGCGCCGGTGGCGGTGAATAGAAATTTTTGTATGTTTGGGAAACGAAGCCAGACAAAAGGATGTAGAGCTCTTGGATTAGGTGTGCTGTAACTTCTCATATTACTTTGTGAAATAACGAGTAAAACTCTAGGGAAGAGGGGTTTAACCTGGCTCGGATACCACACCATAATCCCTTCGCCCTATCCACATTTAATGAATGCAGTTACTGGGGCCCGGCGCTTTGCAATTTATTTCATACAAACAAACTCCCGGAGCACTCGGAAATTTCGTGGAGGCCCTCCGGTAATGTTCAGTGAGGCAAATCTCCTGGAAGCTCTGAATTTACATCTGGAGAACAATTAAATTATTAACAAATGAACGCATCACCGTACAGGCTAACCGTGTGCACTGAACATGGCTTTATTTTGTCACAAGTATATGCTTATAAATTAGTGTTGGGTGTTGCCAGCAAGTTCGCAACCATAAGAACATTTGGGAAAGCTTGCTCATCGGTGAAATTTCAGCACAGTTGTACATGGTTAGCTCTTTCCAGGCCAATGATGATAATAATAACTACATAATAATAATAATAATAATAATAATAATAACAATAACAATTATAACAACAACAATAATAACAGTGATGATAATAATAATTACATCATAATAATAATTACATAATAATAATAATAATAATAATAATAATAATAACAATTATAAAACCAATAATAATAGCAATAATAATTATGGTAATAATAATAATGGTAATAATAATGATAACAATAATAACAATAGTAATAGCAATAATAATTATGGTAATAATAATAATGGTAATAATAATGATAACAATAATAACAATAGTAATAACTACAATAATAGTAATAACTACAACAATAGTAATAACAATAATAGTAATAACAATAGTAGTAATTTTAATAATAATAACAATAATAGTAATAATAATAGTAATAACAATAGTAGTAATAATAACAATAATAGCAATAATAGTAATAACAATACTAGTAATAATAATAGTAATAATAATAAGAATAATAGTAATAATAACAATAATAGTAATAACAATAGTAATAATAATAACAATAATAGTAATAACAATAGTAATAATAATAACAATAATAGTAATAACAATAGTAATAATAATAATAATAATAATAACAATAATAGTAATAACAATAGTAATAATAATAACAATAATAGTAATAAAAGTAATAATAGCAATAATATTAATAATACGAATAATAACAATAATAGTAATAATAATAGTAACAATATTAATAATAACAATATTATTAATAATAATAGTAATAACAATAATAATAATAACAATAATAGTAATAATAATAGCAATAATAGTAACAATAATAACAATAATAGTAATAATAACAATAATAGTAATAATAACAATAATAATAAAAATAACAATAATAGTAATAATAATATCAATAATAGTAATAACAATAATAGTAATAATAATAATAGCAATAATAATAACAATAATAGCAATAATAATAACAATAATAGTAATAATAACAATGATAGTAATAATAACAATAATAGTAATAATAACAATAATAGTAATAATAACAATAATAGTAATAATAACAATAATAGTAATAATCATGATAGTAATAATAACAATAATAGTAATAATAACAATAATAGTAATAATAACAATAATAGTAATAATAACAACAATAATAATAATAACAATAATAGTAATAATAACAATAATAGTAATAATAACAATAATAGTAATAATAACAATAATAGTAATAATAATAACAATAATAGTAATAATAACAATAATAGTAATAATAATAACAATAATAGTAATAACAATAATGAAAATAATAGTAATTCTAATAATAACAATAATAGTAATAATAATAGTAATAACAATAATAGTTATAATAACAATAATAGTAATAAAAATAGTAGTAATAAAAGTAATAATAACAATAATAGTAATAATAATATTAACAATAACAATGATGATGATGATGATGATGATAATGATAATGATAATGATAATGATAATGATAATGATAATGATAATGATAATAATAATAATAATAATAATAATAATAATAACAATAATAATAATAATAATAATAATAATAATAATAATAATAATAATAATAATAATTGGATAGTTAGAGTCAGACTGAAAAATTCAATGCCACAGCCGGGAATTGAAGCACGGATCTCCCAATGTCTAAACGGTTGCTTTCCCACTCAGCATGACTTTTTCAGTCTGACTCTTACCTATCCAACTCCTGTCCTATTCACGGCTTGTGTGAAAAAACAATTAATCTAATACCAAATGACCATAATAATTGGCTATACTATGAATCCTGGGACTTGAGTACTTGCAACATTGTAAGTCGCCATTGGGGTTGTCATCTCAAAATAATTTGAGAATACCTTGCGGTTTACCGGAAAACATGCAAGTCAGTTGAGAAATTCAATGCTATGCCGGCATATTGCCATGTTAGCTCAGTGGTAAAGCAACCGGCTAGGGATCGAAATATCCGTGGTTGGATTCCCAGCTAGAGTATTGAATTTTGCAATCTGACTCTATCTAACTCCTGTCCTACAGACAGCTTGTGTGAAAAATCTGATGTGTACCATTCACATGACTTTCTCTACATCTCTGTGACAAAGTATTGTTAAAAAGCTTATGCTTCTATTTAATTCATGCTACTGGAGAACAAATTAGCAGAAATAGTCTTATTACTTGTTTCCTTGTAAGTAGAAGCGAAATAAGGGAGTACCATAGGTTAAAATGATAGACTAAAGTTGGTTGCTATGCGACTGAAATTCCTTTGTTTATATGGACAGGAGTTGACAAATTCCTATATGAGAAAAGTAAGTTTTTCATAGCTGAAACCAAAAAAAAAAAAAAAAATAATGAATATCTCAGAAACGATCAACTCCATGAAATAAATGTACATAACATAAATTGTGTGTTTTAACGTGTTCTACATTTCTTGTGAAGTAAGTTTTTATCTAAGTCTTACGGTTTAGCAGTTAAGCAAAATTCCGTAAAATTCGTCCAGGATAAAGTAGTCTTCAGAGGCTATTCCCAGAAAATCCAAGATATACATTTTGTTTGTCTGGTAAATATCTTTAATATATCATATTTTAATCAAAATCGTTAGAGCCTGTTTGCGAAAATCAATATTTTCGAAAAAAGTTTCATGTAAAGGGTAGTTTGGGGTGGGGGGATTTTTCTCAAAACCTTCGTGTCGCATCCCTGGAAGATATTAAACTTAAATACCAAGTTTGGTATTTTACCGACTTTTCATTTTTGAGTTATCGTGATCACAGACACACGGACACACGGACACACGGACACACACACACACACACTGGTATTTTTGTGAAAATGCTTTTTTTGGATAAAAGAACCCCAAAATATATATTTCCGGTGAAATTTCGGTATCGAATTTTTGGGTGGAGCTCAATACCTTCTCTATACACTATGCACATACTGCGTGTAGAGAAAGTAAAAACAATGAACCCAATACTAATAATCCATACAAATTATTTTTGTCCTCTTCGGAGTTCTATTAAAGCTATTTATGTCCGAAATAAAATGTATATCTCGATTTTTTTGGAAATAGCCTCTGAAGACTTGTTTATTCTGGATGAATTTTGCCGGAATTTGCTTAACCGCTAAACCGCAAAAGATAGAAAAAAACTCACTACACAAAAAATATACATCACGACAAAACACACAATTTATATCCTTTACGTTTTTGTTGTGGAGGTAACCGTTTCAGAGATATTCCTTAGTTTTGGTTTCAATTGTGAAGTACTTAAACTTTTCTCAGACAGGAAGTGTCAGTTTTTCTTTTGTTCTACTCCTGTCCAAGCATAGAAGCGATTTGCAATGGCAATAATAATAAGAACATTCTGCTAATATATATCTCGATTAGCATTGTGCACAAGGAAGCATAATCTTTTGTAGGAGGTTTGTAGAGCAGCTAGAGAAAGTCATGTGAGTGTAACGCATAAGAATTTTTGTTTCATTTTAATATATATGTGTAAGAAACACATGTTTCGCTTTTATCGTAAGTGGATTTTATATACCCTCTGTTAAAAAGAGAAAGAAAAATGTAAAATTTATTGCTATTCTTCTGTGTTGCAATTCTCCAGAGCCACAGACTCATTTATATTGTAATAATGACTCATATAGCAGTGCAGCGGATGTGCAAATGTGACCCATGACCTACTTCACCATACGTATTTTATAACTTCTCTTTAGAGGCATATCTATGCTTTTTTCAGTTAAACATATTGAGTCTCCCTTGTGAATGTGAATGATGTATGGCTAGACTGTTCTACAAGCAAGAAAGAAATAATCGTGTTCAATCTACGAGGGCTGTTCCAGAAGTGCCCGTCCTAACAAAGAAAGCACAAAAAAATGATGGAAAACATATTTATTTCTCTACACAGTCTCCTTTCTGCACAATACACTTTTACCAGCGATCTTCAATAGCTTCGATACCTTGTTTATAGTGAGAACTATCGAAGTCTGTAAAATACCCATCAACTGCAGACACCGCCTCTTAATTGTTGGCCAATCCTCCCCTACCAAGCCATTTCTTCAAGTTTGGAAACAAAACAATCAGAGGCAGCTAAATCTGGCGAGTAGGGTGCATGAGGAAGCATTTCGAACTTTAACTCATTGATTTTGGCCATGGCAATAATACACGTCTGAACTGGTGGGTTGTCTTGATGAAATTTTTCACTAAATGTGGCCGTTTTTGCTCGATTTCATCCCTCAAACACTGAACATGTTCGTATAATATTTGCCATTGAATACTTTCACTTTTTTGAGATAATCAATTAAAATTATCGCGCATACGTCATATAAAACTTGTGCTATGACATTGTCTACAGATGGAGATGTCTTCGCCTTCATTGGAGCCGATTCTCCCCTTCAAATCCACTGTTTTTATTGTTCCTTCATCTCAGGTGTGAAGTGATGGACCCGGATTTCATCCTTGTTATAAATCGACGCAAAAACTCAACTTTGCTGCAGCGAAACATTGCCAAACACTAGACTGAAGCATCCTCACGATGCAAACAACTTTCTCACATCCAAATTTTCAGTCGTAAGCGATGTACAGAACGTTTTGAAACGCCTGCAATGGCTGCTGGCTCGCGCACTTTCAGTTGATAGCCATCAAATACCATTTTTTGGATTTTCTTTACAATTTCTGGACTGGTAGGCTAATTTGGGCGACCACTACTCTGCTAACCAATATTTCACTGCTGTAAACTTCACTGTTGCGTTGTTTTGTTTTTATTTTCTCAGTATACTTGAAGAGGGGATATAAGGTTGTTTTTTAGTTTATGTAGTGAAACACTGCATGTAGCAATAATGAAGAGAATATTAAATCATTATATTTGTTTTAAAACGTTTAGCTTTAGTTAAAAAAAAAACAAAAAAAAACTAGACGTCTAAGCTAAAAATCACTTTACACGGATATTAGATGTATTTTATGCGGCGGACTTATGTGTGGTGTGTTCTGCTAATCACCACGTTCAGAGCACCAGATGCTGGCTCTTGGCTTCGTGGTGGTGACGTTGGCGGTGCTCTAAGACTCACTCCACTACCAATGAGTAGACCCACGTACCTGTTGATGTAAATCTACTACCGGTGAGATGCATCGGCGTTGCTCAGTCTGCACGATAGCTGACTCTCTCGGGGTGGTACAGCTAATGGGGATGGTCTAGGGAGTGATCTTATAAATGACGTAGACATACGTAACTTCACTTGATTTATTGTAACTAGGAGGCGCGAGATCAGCGCTTTGCTTCCCGATTCTGCTAGCTTAAACATTTACTAGGAACTTTAATGTATGTGTATATATTTGTTTCTCTGCAAGTGGGTATTTTTTTTTTTGGTAGTGTTTAACGCCCGCTTTAACTACTAATGGCACCGCAGGCGGTGCAAGTGGGTATCATCCGGTGGCAGAGTTATATATGTATACAAGATATATAAACAATAAATCACAGCTGCCAGTTTATGGCTTTGTAAGCTAGATATAATAGTTATTTACAACAAATATGAAAACATTAATTTTTCTCTCAATTCAGATTAATTCATTTCATAATTACAATCACCAACCAATTTAACATTTGTATTTACAACAATATAAAATCACAAGCATTTCATTTAAGGAATATTTACAAAAAGTATCCAAAATTAATATCAAGATTTTTCCTAAATTTCTTCACAGACAGAGGACAACCCCGAAAGGCTGCTCCAGGCAATTCATTCCAGTCTTTTATGGTTCTATTAACAAAGGAGAACTTTCCCATGTCAGTTCTGTATCTTCTATCCTTAATTTTGAACGGATGATCGTTTCGTGCATAGTAAGTTGGGTTTTCCAGTTTGTCAGTAACGTCCTCCCATGCATTTAAGCCAGCGTAAGCTTTAAATAAAGCGCACAACCTCTGTTTCTCACGCCTAACTTTCAACGGCTCCCATTTTATCTCCTCAGCGTCTGTAGGCCCAAAATATTTACCCCTTTTTATGAATTTTATAGCCCTTTTCTGGATCTTTTCTAACGAATCAATTTGATTTACTCTATACGGGTCCCAACAAGTTACTCCAAATTCCATGACCGGCCGCACTAAGGACTTGTACGCGATTTCAATAGACTTTGCACTTCTCTTTTTTAAAATCCTCATTAGGAAGTGCAGTGTTTCCCACGCTTTCTTAGATACAGAATTTACCTGTTCGTCCCATCCAGCGTTACTCGCCAAGTAAACTCCCAAGTATTTGCAGCTGTCAGAGAGGATAGGATATGTGATTCGGTGCTAATGCTCGCTGGTACCCCTCATTGATTATTCACACGTACTTATTTATACTTCTTCTTCCTTGATTCCGCTTTACAAAATTTAATTTTTATGCACGTCACTGACTTTAAATATACTTGACTTTGAGCGCTGTTAACTACTAAGTATTGTTAAAAGTTAGAAGGTTTGACTTTGTGCGAATATTTAACTTATGTGACGTTCAGCATGACAGTATTACACGAGACAGCATTCAAGAGAGAGACAGCCCCGATATGCCTTACTGTGCTTCTTATATACTAAAATTACTGTCATGGCGGCTCCATTCTGATTGGAAAGAAAGGCCGCGCAATTGACGTAGACATTACCCAAAAACCATTGTTCTCATCCCCGGGTGCACCACAACACCCACGTGACACGTGCTGTACAATGGAAAATCACTCTCTTCGGAATTTTAAGGTTTAGTCCCGGCGTGAGTCGTTGGTACGTGCCTGGACAAAAGAAACCATGTTAACAATGAGCCTCTCACACCATTCTTCTAGCTTTCTGCTTTGCTCTGCTCTTTACACGGCTAAATACATGAGTTAATAAGTATTTGCACTCTTTAACTATACACTGTTATATAATTAATAAACTACCAATAGTTATTATAGAGGCTAATTAACGGTCTCATCTATTAATTAGCATATGTTTTCGTTGTTGACTTTTACATTTTCTAGCCCCGAATGTACATAGGGATAGAAATGTATTGTATTTGATGTCGATATTCACCGGAAATACATGCTTTAGGACCCCTGAATCCAAAAAGCATTTTCAGAAACATGTCGAAGTTGTTCTAAATATTTTGATTAAAATACCGTAAATTAAAGATATTTACATGACAAATAAAATGCATACCTTCGATTTGTTGTTAATAGTCTCTGTAGTGTCTTCATTCTAGATGAATTTTGTATAACTGGTAAACCTTAAAAGATAGACAAAAGACCTACCGCAGAAAATAGTAGATCTCATCAAAGTACACAAAATATATATATATATATTATTTAATATAATTATTTATTTATTTATTATTTTTATTGTTGTTACAGGTTTAAATTTTTCAATGCTTATAATTGTCTTAATTGGGAAGCCATTGGTTTCTTCTTTGTTTTTTTACTCCTGACCATGCACAGAGAAAAATATTTAAATACCATTATATAACGATTACCTATTGAAAGATAAAATATTACATTCTTCTAGTGCATTCCTTTATTTTCTTTCTGTTTACAAGAAAACACGACCATTTTTTGCCATTCTTTATTTCGATTACCAAAAAGCTATGATAAAGCAATAATTTTGCAGAATAGATAGAGAAAACCCTGTGAATAAAACACATATTCTTTTTTGAAGCTCTAATTTCATTCTTGATATCTTGCAACCAGTGGAATTTCAAAGCTAACATATACCGTCTCACTTTTTAAATAATAAACAATAACAGGTAGAAAAAATATTGAGAATTAATATATACATTTTTTCTATACTCTTCTATACGAGGCATATGAGGCATTCGGGATTTCTGAGGTGTGAGTTGTATAAGCCAGGGTATTCTAACCTTGGAATTTTTCGCTATTTTCTCGGGGTACTTTATATTACTACATTCCTGTTCCCATTTTCTTATCAAGTTTCAGGATCCGGCGAGTGGACGGCGGACGAGGCAGTGGCGGTGATGTACTGTGTGCCCTGACGTTCCACAATATTATATATGGAGATGCTTTTACCTTATCACCCTGAAGTCTACCGAAGTATAGGGAATATGCCGTCATGAGTATTTGTGAAATTTGAACAAAAGTTATATAAAGATATAAAATAATTGTTCCATTCACTTAACTTTATCTACATCGCTGTAACAAATTATTATTAAAAAGCATATTATTCTTCTATCTATTTTATGATAATCGAGATAAACATTATCAGAAATTCTCTTTATTACTTTCTGTTTTGTAAGTAGAAGGGAAATAAGGGAATACAATAGGCTAAAACGATAGTCAACGATGGTTGAAATCCGTTTCTATGCCGGGCTAAGAGATTACAACTTTTCGTGTGAGAAAAGTATAAGTATTTTAAACCTAAAACAAACAACAAGGAATATCTCGGAAATGGTCAATTCCAAAAAAAAAAAAAAACTTATAGGATATAAATTGTGTTTCTTAACGTGATCTACATTTGTTGTACAATAAGTTTTTGTCTATCTCTTATGGTTTACCAGTTACGCAAAACTCAGCGAAATGCATTCAGAATAAAGTGGTCTTCAGAAGCTATTCCTAGATATCGTTAGAGTCGTAATTCAGAAAATAAAAACTTTGGAAAATGTTTCCAAGAAAGTGTAGTTTAGAGTGGGGTAATTTTCGTCGAAATCTTCGTGTCGCATCCTTGAAAGATTTTGAATTTAAATAGAAAGTTTGGTATGTAATGAAGTATTTGTTTTAGAGCTATGCTGCCCACACGCACACTGAGATTTTTCTAAATATGCTCTTTTGGCTTCAGGGGGTATTTCCGGTGAAAACTCGGTATCGAATTTTTGGGTGCCTTACAATACCTTCTACATAGTACGAATAGAGAAATTAAAATCTGATGTGTTCCATTCACATGACTTTCTCTATATCACTGCAACAAATTCTTCTATTTACTTCATCTAATGGAGCAAAAATTAGCAGCATTAGTCTTATTACTTCCTTCCATGTTAGTAGAAGCGAAATAAGGGGGTAAAACAGGTTAAAGTGATAGTCAAAAGCTGGTTGCAATGAGACTGAAGTTCCTTTGTATTGACACGAGTTCACAAAGTTCTGTATGAGAAAAGTATAAGTTTTTATAGCTGAAACCAAAAACAAGGAATATCTCAAAAATATGTATATAGCATAAATTGTGTGTTTTAAGGTGCTCTACATTTGTTGTGTGGAAGTTTTTGTCCATCTCTTACGGTTTAGCAGTTATTCAAAATTCCGTAAAATTGACCAAGAATAAAGTAGACTTCAGAGGATATTCCCAGAAAATTCAAGATATACATTTTATTTCTGAGGTAAATATCTTTAATATACGACATTTTAATCAAAATCCTTTGAGCCGCTTTTGAGAAAATAAAAAATTTCGAAAAAAGCTCCGTGTAAAGGGTAGTTTGCGATGGGGGGATTTTTCTCAAACTCTTCGTGTCGCATCCCTGGAAGATACTAAAGTTAAATATCAAGTTTGGTATTTTACCGACTTTTCGTTTTTGAGTTATCGTGTTCATAGACCTGTTTTTGAAAATACTTTTTTGGACACAGGGGAACCTGAAATATATATTTCCGGTGAAATCTCGGTATCGACTTTTTTGGTGGAGTGCAATACCTTCTCTATACACTATGTACATAGTGCGTATAGAGAAAGTAAAAATGCATTGTGTAGAAAAAAAGTATTACAATATGTTTATAAATAAAAAAACGTTACTTAATCATATAAACTAGAATTTGAAACATGGCGAGATTATATATGTTATTGGTTGCAATAACTGTTACAATTTTCAACATGATATCCGACCCAGGATGGATTTTTCAAATTTCGGGGATGCCTTACCTTAAATGCCCAAATCTATACTTAAATAGCATGACATGTTGATTGAAATGGTGACAGTTATGTACGTATTTTTAAGGGAAGATTATGTTTGGCTTTTAAACATAAATTTTAGTTAATTAATGCACTGTCTGTTCATATTACATGAATATAACAAATAGAACAAACAGTGGCTGTGCTGTGAAAGAGATGCCCTTATTTTGCCAGTTAACAAAATAGGCTGTATAATATTCAGCTGATTCGGTGTTAACTAGTCCAAACCATTATACGATTGTCTTAATGAGTAATGTTTCATATATCTAATTGATTTCCAATTATCAGACTGTTTTTACTGTTAGCTGCTGCAGTTCATACCAAAATAAAAAATCTGATGTGTTCCACTCACATCACTTTCTCTAGTTGCTCCACAAACTTCCTACAAAAGATTATTCTTCTTTGTACACAATGCTAATCGAGATAAATATTAGCAGAATGTTCTTATTACTTAGTTCCTTATAAGTAGAAGGGAATAAGGGAATGCGCTATGCTAAAGTGATTGTCAAATGTTTTAAAAGCTGTCGTTATGCGATTGTCATTGCAAATCACTTATTTGCTTCGCCAGGAGTAGAACAAAAGAAAAACGGACAGTTCCTGGCTGAGAAATGTACAAGTACTTTACAATTGAAACTAATAACAATGAATATCTCGAAAATGGTAAACTCCACGAACAAATGTATATGGCATATACTGTGAATTTTAACACGTGTACATTTTTTTATGTAATAAACTTATGTCTATCTCTTACGGTTAACTAATCATGCAAAATTCATTCAGAATAAACAGGTCTTAACACGCTGTTCCAAGAAAGATATAAATTTTATTTGCAATGGAAATGGATTTAAAATGTGGTATTATAATCAATATCGTTGGAGACATTTTTAAGAAAAACTAAATTTTCGAAACTTCTTCCATGAAAAGGGTAGTTGGCTGTGGGGGGATTTTTTTTGAAAATCTTCTAGTCGCATCCTTGGAAGATACTACACGTAAATACCAAGTTTGGTATTTAACGGTCTTTTCGTTTTGCTGCTATGCTGTCCACAGACAAACACACACACGGACCTTTTTTTTTTTTTAAAAAGAAATAGCAGAAATAGTCTCATTACTTGCTTCCTTTTAAGTAGAAGCGAAATAAGCGTGTATCATAGATTAAAGAGATAGCCAAAAGCTTGTTGCTATGTGACTGAAGTTCCATTGTTTGTATGAACAGCAGTTGACAAATTCCTGTATGAGAAAAGTGTGTTTTTCAAAGCGGAAAACAATAACAAGGATTATATTAAAAACGATCAACTCCACGATAAAAATGCACATAACATAAATTGTGTGTTCTAATGTGCTCTACATTTTCTGTGAATTAAGTTTTTTTCCATCTCTTAGGGTTTAGTAATTATGCAAAATTCCGTAAAATTCATCAAGAATAAAGTGGTCTTCAGAGGCTATTCCCAGAAAATTCATAGTATACATTTTATTTGCCAGGTAAATATCTTTAATATACAATATTGTAATCAAAATCATTAGAGCCATTTATGAGAAAATCAAAATTTTAGAAAAAAGGTCCATTTAAAGGGTAGTTGGGGATGGGGGCATTTTCTAGAAAATCTTCGTGTTGCATCCTTGAAAGATTCCAAGCTTACATACCAAGATTAGTATATAACGGTCTTTTCGTTTTTGAGCTATGGTGTCCATTGACACACAGACACACACATATGGACTTTTCTCAAAAATTCTATGTATATAGTACGTGAAGAGAAAGTAAAAAAGACTGTTAATGTCACTGATGGAAGGAGTTATCCGGAGCCATAAAACCAAATAATATTGAAGGAATTAATGTTTGGTGCTGAAAGTATTAAAATGCATAAAGTGCTGCAACAAGCAACTTTAATATAATCTGGTTGGTAGCTTTTACAAATGCAATGATCTGTTTACCTCATTTTTACGAACATATGAAGCAACTTGTGTCGGCATCAAAAAGCCAACTATATGTAGCTATTCTGTTTTTATTCTGGCACCTCTCAATCAGAAGCGCTTTGAAGGCTTGTGCCAGTTGAAAGAACCCTTCAGCTGAGCTGCTGTCAGCTGCTGACAAGTACAATCAGTAAAGCCGAAGCTGTCATTCTGCGTGCAATTTCTGGGTAATCTCTAATGCTTCCCCGCTAATCCGCGCGCGTTAATGATGAATGAACGTACGCAGGCGGCAACCTGGATCAAATATTTTCAGGCCGGCGAGTGTCAGATTTTCGCGCAAAGACAAAATGGTATCTGCACGGAACAATAATTGTTTCGCGCCATTAATACCTTTCTATGTTAACACCACTGTCCCACATGCCATAAATTGTTAGGGATAACAAAAACTGAATATGTGGTGTAAATCATCTGTTGTAAACTTGCACTCAACAACGAAGACTTGATGTGTTTTTTTTTTGTGTAGAAATTCCATAAATAGCGTATTGTTAGTCATAATTAAGCTGTTTTTTTACTCTCTCTACTACGTACATTTCCCCTTAGGTAGTAGAAATGTATTCAAGACCGAGATATCACCAAAAACACACGTGAAACAGCTTGCATTTTTTTTACTTTCTCTACACGTACTATGTACATAGTGTATAGAGAAGGTATTGCATTCCACCCAAAAATTCAATACCGAAAATACACGTTTTGTGTCCCCCTAAATAAAAAAAAGCATTTTGGAAAAAGGTCCGTGTGTGTGCGTGTGTGTATGTGTGTCAGTGTGTTTGTCTGTGGAAAGAGCTTGATATTTAAGTTTGGTATCTTCCAAGGATGCGACATAAAGATTTGCAAGAAAATCCCCCACCCCCAACTACCCTTTACATGGAACTTTTTTCGAAAATTTTGATTTTCTCAAAAATGTCTCTAAAGATTTTGATTAAAATTTCGTATATTAAAGATATTTACCTGATAAATAAAATGTATATCTTGAATTTTCTGGGAATAGCCTCGAAGAGTAGTTTATTCTGGATGAATTTTACTGAACTTTTAATAACTGCTAAACCGTAAGATATGGACAAAAAATTACTACAGGTAAAATGTAGAGCACGTTAAAACACACAATTTATGTTATATACATTTTTTTCGTGGAGTCGTCGTTTTTGAGTCATTACTTGTTTTTGGTTTCTGCTTTGGAAACTTATACTTTTCTCATATAGGAATTTGTTAACTGCTTCCATACAAACAAAGGACCTTCAGTGACATAGCAACCAGTAAGGAACAAAGCAAACCTAACCTCTCTTCCAGTAGAAGGAGGTGGCTATTCCTATTAGTGAAGAGTTGACAAACCTAGTATAGATATGTTCTATTGGTTTGATATAGAACTCACCTGTAAAGGGACAGTTTGAGTCAATAAAATGAAAACATGACGTAATAAAGTACCCTACAAACGGTAAGGAATGCGGTGTACGGACCAAGACATTGCTGATTTCTTATTGTGCCTTCTGTGCCTACATACAGTTGGAGAAGAATAGAGGCAGAGAATATCAGAATATCGACGTTTTCCGCCGCTATCTTGTCTCTAAAACTGTGTCAATCTGAACGAGAGTTCTTATCTTGATGGCACGTACGTAACACCCACCTTGCATGCAAATCTTTGCTCCAACATGGCGTGAGTGGTGACAATACCCTTAACGCCTTATCGCGGATTTGTGACTGCCTGCAAGGACAGAGGAAAATTAACACGACACCTTCAGCAGACCATCGCTTGCACCTCTTATACAAGAGTCCCTTCCGTAGTGTAATGGTTACCATATACTCAAGATCGTGGGTTCAAACGCGGCGGAGGACGATGGACTTTTTCGGGCGTAAAAATCCTTAGCATGGCTCTTCAGTTCTCCCCGCTAGCCGGCACTGCTTTCCTTGACAGCCCGCAAGCGGCTGGCCAAGTTAAGCAGCATCGGGCCTGGTCCCTCTCAGGTAGGTAAGCCAGCCCGCGCCGGCTGCACAGAGGGAAACACCCTGCCCACATTACTTCGACACAGACATAAACGCTTGCACAAGACTACATCTTTTATATCACACGGGTAAATCCGCGAGAAAAGCGGATAGGTGCTGTGGTGATTTGCCCCCGCCCGAGTATACTCGGGCGAAAAGTTCCTGCTCCTGGCTCCTTCGGAAGGGGAAAAAATCGTTGATCTCGTGTCGTTAAAGAACCTCAATCCTGATAAAGAGGCATCTGAGCAAAATTAAGCGGTCTATCACGCCCAATATAGAATAGGACGCTGAGAACTACAGCAGTTAAAGAGCGTCTATAAATAACACGTCATTTCATTTCTTATATAAGTGCAGGCCACTTTGTGACATCAGTAAAATAAGTGAGGGTAAATACATGTCTTGAATGTAGAACAGTTTTCAGACTTATTTCCTTCCAAAACCCCTAATTTGCTTTTCCAAGAAGAATTAAAACACTTTCCAAAAATGCATGCTTGCTTTCTCTAGCACGTATGTACAATGTACATAATAGACAGAGAAGGTTTTGTATTATAACTAATGACTCCATGGCAAGACAGCTCATGGGGAACCTTGGCCCACCGCCCAGCCGCTGCGTCCCCCATCTCGGCCCACTACAGAAGTCATGGATGGGGTGCAGTATTGGAGGGTGAAACGTGGTCAGCGCCTCGAGCCCCCACCCGGCCGGTTAATGCGGTCCTCATGACCTGGATCCGCTACTTCTCCATCAAGTAGCTCCTCAATTGGCCCCCCCAGGGACCTTAAGAGGCTGAGTGCACCCCGATCCAGGTCTCCCAGCGGGGAAAATTCCCCACGCCGGTACTGGGGATCGAACCCAGGTCTCCCGCTACCACTGCGCTAAGGAGACGACCAGGTTTTGTATTCATCCCAAAAATTAAATGTTGATACTTCACCGGAAATGTATGTTTTAAGACTCCCCAAATCCAAAAAGGATATTTAGAAAAAATGGCCTTGTTTTTACTTCCTCTATACCTACTATGTACATACTGTATAGAGAAGGTATTGTAATGCAACCAAAAATTTGATACCAAGATTTCACCGGAAATACATGTTTTGGGTCCCCTGAATACAAAAAAAAAGCATTTTTAGAAAAACGTCAGTGTCTGTGTGTACAGGTGTGTGTCCACGGGCAGCATAGCTCTAAAACGATAGCACGCTAGTATTTAAGTTTGGTATCTTCCAATGATGTGACACGAAGATTTTTAAGAAAATCCCCCACCCCCAACTACCCTTTACAAGGAACATTTTTCGGAAACTTTTATTTTCTCAAAAATGGCTCTAACGGTTTTGATTAAAATATCGTATATTAAAGATATTTACCTGAGTAATAATATGTAACTGTTAAACTGTAGGAGATGGACAAAAACTTACCACACAAAAAAATGTAGAGCACGTTGAAACACACATTTTTTCTTATACACATCTTTTTCGTCGAGTTGATCGTTTTTTGAGATATTCCTTGTTTTTGGTTTCAGCTTGGAAAATATTACATTTTCTCATACAGGAACAACACCTGTCCAGACAAACAAAGGAACTTTAGTCACATAGCAACCAGCTTTTGACTATCACTTTAACCTATATTACTCCCTTATTTCGCTTCTACTTTCAAGGAAGCAAGTAATAAGACTATTTGTGCTAGTTTTTTCTCGATTAGCATGAAGTAAACAGAAGCATAAGCTTTTAAATAATAATTTGTTATAGAGAAAGTCATGTGAATGGAAGGCATCAGATTTTTCTTTGATAGTGTTTTCGACCGATTTTACTACAAATGACATCACTGGCCATGAAACATGATGGAATGAAGAAGGAACATCGCTGGAATGCGAGGCCGGGAGAAATCGGAGAAAACCCGCCCCTGCGCCGTTTTGTCTACCACAAATCTCACATGTGGCCGCTTTGAATTGAACCCAGGACGTTTAGGTTAGATCCGAGTAAAAAATGTCCATGTGTGTGATAGAGAGAGGGAGAGAGACTGTGAGAAGCATAGATCAAAAATGAAAACTTAATTAAATCTTAAATATGTATTTATTTTAAGCTCAGTATTTTTCAAGGATACAACACGAAGAATTTCAAGAAAATCCACCCACTCGCATGGAACATGTTTCGAATTTTTTTTCTCAAAAATGGCTCTAACCATTTTGTTTAAGCTTTGGACAGTGCCTGATTCCGGCACACTGCTAGGTTGGAAGCTACATCTAGACTTCAGATCAACAACAATAATCCGGAGAAAAGCCACGCTATTCTCTTCACCAAGCGCCGCTTTCCCGCAAACTTCCCCACATTCACGTACCTCAGACGAAGGATACAATGGACCAACACCATCACCTACTTGGGGGTGAAGCTTGACAGGGGCGTCACTTTTAGGGAGCACGTCCGGGGGCTGTGGTGCCGGGGCAATGGGGCTGCGGCCTCACTGTACCCGATGCTGAGGTCCTCGATGACGGTTCCCCTTAAGTTGCGCCTTTTGAGGGCTCTCATAATCCCCTTGTTAATCTACGCCTGCGAGATCTGGGGCATGGCGGCAGACTCCAGTCTGCTGTTGCTTCAGCGGGTACAGAATAGGTGTCTTCGGGCTATCTATTCTGTGCCTCGAGGCTTTCCAACGAGACTCCTGCACGAAGCCTCTGGTCTACCATACCTGGAGGACGAGATTAGGCGTCGGGCAATAAAATTCAACGAAGGGTTACCATTCCATCGGAGCGCCCTCGTTAGGTCTCTTGGGGATTACGATCCCACGAACCGCCGCTTCAGGCGATACCGGCTTCCTCGCATGGCTTGCGGGCATCCCCGGTAACGAAGGAGCACCACCAACAGCTGCTACGGCTTGGATCCAAAATTATAATCTCAAAAGAAACATTTTGATAAAAACACACCAGCGGTGCACAAGGGCCGTTGCACCATCAAGGCAACCGTCGAGGAGCAATATTCGCCTCCTCCTGTCACTCCACAACCCCAATACACACCCGCCATCCTACAAAACCCACAATCCCGTCAGAACGTGGTTAAGTTCTCTCCGAGAACAGGGACACGTCTAGCACACCTCGGGCTGCCCTCAGCCTGCCTATTACACTGGACTGGACTGGACAATGATGGGCACCATTATTGGCGCTATATATATTATACATTCACGTCGAGATTTACACGAAGACGAACTCAATCACCTTCAAGATTTTAAAGACACAATAATTGGCATGCATCAAATGTCTGCAGTTGCTCAAAAAGCTAACTTAACATTTAACCTAAATCTCTGCAGATGGTATAACAAAAGAAAGGCCCGTGTGCAAGCAAACGAATACATCTACCTTGTAATCGAAATTCAAAGTGAGCAAACCAGCTTAAATACATCAATAGTTGGTGCCATTAGAGCGTGGGTAGCAGCCTAACGCTTTTTTAAAAACTTCCGCTGCTCATATTCTAAGCGCGTGACCTTGAGCATGTTTGCGTGCAAGAAGGGCATATAGCGCTCAGCGGAAGGTTTTAAAAAAACGTTAGGCTGCTACCCACGCTTTAATGGCACCAACTATTGATGTATTTAAGTTGGTTTTCATGACAAACGAAATTTATACCTTATATTTTCAGGGAATAACATCTAAAAACCTCTTCATTCTACCACAGAAAAAGTGTAGATCTCGTTAAAACACAATTTATGCCAAAAATTTTATAGAGTTAACCGATTCCGAGATATTCCTTGTTATAGTTTACAATGTTAAAGTACTCAACAGAAAAGTCAACTTCTGTTTCACCTGTTTTGTTTTACTCCTGGAATGAATGCAAAGTGAACCAAAATTCTATTGTTTCACACAGCGATAGTTTTTAAAAGATTTGACTATGGTTTTATCGTAGTGTACTCTTTTGTTTCCATTCTGCTTACAAGGAAACATAATAAGACAATTTCTGCTAATATTTATCTCAATTAGATTGACATAGATAAAAAAAAATCTTTTGGAAAGAAAAAATATTTGAGGAACGGCTATAGAAAGTCATATGAACGGAATTATAAATTTTTACTCCTAATTTCAACCAAGTTCACACAGCCTAAACCTAACCTAAACTCGACGAAATTTCGAAATGACTTTAGTTAGTTTTGATTTTTAAAAACGCTTAGAAAATACACAAGGTTCATTAAGCTTTAGCTTACCTGAATATTTCGGCGGGTAAAAATATTAGCTGTTTTAAAAAAAAAAATAGATATTTTCCTTAGGTTTATATTTACACTTGAACATATACTCCGTCAAGTATCCGTTTATACAGGATGTTTCAAAACGACACCAAACGAAGATGTGGACCTTGTTGGTCATACCGTACGTGATACGTGAATATAAAATCAGTATAGATTAGGCACATGCCTGGCGCACTCCAAGAGAGATGCCGGTTGGTAGCGAAGGTCCCAGTCGCGTGGTGTAGGGGTGGTTTGATAGACACGCCGGCGCGGCACAGGTCACCTTAGTAATGGAAAACGTAGCATGTGAGTTTTGTTATGTGTTTCGTATAACACGTTCTGAGGTTGTTTACGAGGCGTATTACAACCGTTGTTCCTTCGCTGCCTAATCCCAAATTTGTGCGATTTTTAAACACATATAAAACTTTAAATAAAATAGTTCAACAATATGCTCTGAGATATAAACCGAAAATAAATAAGCTGGCATTCAGTTTCAGATGTGTACGAAATCATGGCGCTTCTGTTTCAATTCACAGTTGTTAATATATCGTATAACCGAACCTCTGCTCAAATCCGCAAATATATTTGGCCAATACATCAGATCGTATCATTCGGCAGAACAATTAACCAATGAGATCAAACCTTCTGGATCACTGAAAGCCGTGTGATTATTCTGTTAGGCACGAAAATGTTCTAGGTCAATATTTAAACAATATTTACACAAGAATACTCACTTCCGAAACATAATCCAAATAGAACTATGACTCAAAATGAATTGTAAGTATCCTTGGAACAAATCTGAAATTTGTAAAGTATTCGTATCAGTAGCTAAAGTGAACTTTTATAATGCTGTACAAGTGATAATAGAACACTTAAGCTTATACTTTTTCTGCACTATACAACACAGCTTTTACTTTCTCTACACGTATTATGCACATAGTGTATAGAGAGGGTATTGCATTCCACCCAAAATTTCGACACCGAGATATCACGGAAATATATATTTTAGGGTCCCTGTATCCAAAAAAACATTGTAGAAAAAGGTCCGTGTGTGTGTGTGTCCGTGTGTCTGTGAACACGATAACTCAAAAACGAAAAGTCGCTAAAACTCCAAACTTGGAATTTAAGTTTAGTATCTTCCAGAGTAGCGAAACGAAATTTTGAGAAAAATCCTCTCACGCCAAACTATCCTTTACAGGGGGAAAATTTCGAAAATTTTGATTTTCTCATAAATAGCTCAAACGATTTTGTTTAAAATACCGTATATTAAAGATATCTACACGGCAAATAAAATCTATATGTTGAATTTTCTGAGAATAGCCTCTGAAGACCTCTTTATTTTTAATGAATTTGCTGAATTTTACGTTAACCTGTTAACCGTAAGAGACAGACAGACAGACAGACAGACAGACAGATATATAGATAATTTATTTGCCATAGGAATACAATTATTCATGACATCGTCAAAAACTGTACAATTATATTAACAAAGCAAGTAAATTTTACACTATAAAATTCATTTAGACTATATAGAGGATATGCCCTCAATGTGGCACTAACCCTACTCTTAAAAACCTGAAATGATATCTATCTTATATGCAAAGTTATGCTAAGAGATATATAATGGAAACTACTTGAACTTATACTTTATTTACTCTTATGTATATGTATCATCGAGTATTATGTCTATGTATAGAAGCACAAGTTGTAAATTCAGTAATATGCTTCTTTACATACAAAAGACAGGCCAGAACGTACATCGAGGGCAGAGTAAGCATACCAGATTTAATAAAAAGTGGTTTACAATGAAACTTAGAGGAAACTCCATAAATTAATCTCAAGGATTTCTTTTGCAATACAAACATTCCAAAAGCAGAAGTATGGTTACCCCAAAGTAAAACACATAGTTAAGGTGAATATGAGCTGCAACTTCTGAATTTATATATGTAGAGTTCCAGACTGTTGTGTGGTAGATATTTACTTTCTCTACACGTACTATTTACATAGTGTATAGAGAAGGTATTGCACTCCACCCAAAAATTTGATACCGAGATTTCACCGGAAATACATGCCTTAGGGTCCCCTGTAACTAAATAAAGCATTCTCAGTAAAAGGTCCATGTGTGTGTGTGTGTCCGTGTATCTGTGAACACGATAACTCAAAAACGAAAAATCGGTAAAATACCAAACTTGGTATTTAAGTTTAGTATCTTCCAGGGATGCGATACGAAGATTTTGGGAAAAATCCCCACACCCCAAACAACCCTTTACATGGAAACATTTCGAACATTTCGATCCTCTCAAAAATGACTAACGATTTTGAGTAAATCATCATATAGATATTTTCCTGACAAATAAAATATATATCTTGAATTTTATGGAAATAGCCTCTGAAGAGTACTTTATTCTGGACGAATTTTACGGAATTTTGCATAACTGCTAAATGGTAAGAGATGAAAAAAAACTTACCACACAGAATATGTAGAGCACTTTAAAACACACAATTGATGTCATATGCATTTTTTACATGGAGTTGATGGTTTTTTAGATATCCCTTGCTTTTGGCTTCAGCTTTAAAATATTATTCTTTTCTCACACAGGAATTTGCCAACTCGTTTCTATACTAACAAAGAACTTCAGTCACATAGCAACCAGCGTTTCACTGTAACTTTAACCTATTGATACTCCCTTATTCGGCTTCTACTTACAAGGAGGCAAGTAATAAGACTATTTCTGCTATTTTTTTTTCTCGATTAGCTTTAAGTAAATAGAGCAATGAGCTTTCTAACAATAATATTTTCAGAGATGTACAGAAAGTCATGTGAATGGAACGCATCAGATATTTAGGAACTGCATTCCCATGCTCAGTAGAATTTGATTGTATTATATGGCTGTTCTAAAGCTTGCAACTGTTTTGGCTAAATAGTCAGCCCTTTCATTGCCTTGAAGTCCAGCGTGTTTTTGACCCAGTGGTAGGTGATTGAAGATGGTGCTTTTGTAGATCTATTGTTTTCTTTCTGGTGTCAAGCCCTAGAGGTTAAAAGTAATCGCCGACCTAGGAACAAGGGGATTAACAGCTGGTAAGCCTGAGAAACCTCATCAAAGTACAAACTTTCAAAGACGTTAAACCTGATAATTATTGGGTGCTGTGGATGCTGGTGGAGGACAGGTAAAAAAGACAGAAACGTTGGCTGTTACAATAAAATTCTGATGTGTTCCATTCACAGGACTTTCTCCACATAGCTGTAACAAATTGTTAAAACATGTTTTTACTTTCTCTACACGCACTATGTACATAGTGTATAGAGAAGGTATTGCACTCCACCGATACCGAGATTTCACCGGAAATATATGTTTTAGGGTCCCCAATATCCAAAAAAAATCATTTTCACAAAAAGGTCCGTGTGTGTGTGTGTGTCCGTGTCATTATACATATTGGGCAAGAGAAAGTAAAAAAACCTATACGACATAAATTGTGTGTTTTGAGTGCTTTACATTTGTTGTGTGATAAGCTTATGTCTATCTCCTACGGTCTACCTGTTAAGCAAACTTCAGCAAAATTCATTCAGAATAAAGAGATCTTATAGGCTATTCTCAGAAAATTCGAGATATGCATTTTATTTGCCATGTAAATATCTTTAATGTAAGTTATTTTAATCAAAATCCTTATAGCCATTTTTGAGAAAATCAAAATTTTCTAAAAAAGGTCCATGTAGAGAATAGTTTGGGGTGGGGTTATTTTTTTCAAAATCGTTGTGTCGCATCCCTGGAAGAAACCAAACTAAAATGCCAAGTTTGGTATTTTACCGACTTTTCGTTTTTGATTTATAGTGTTCACGGATACACGGACACAAGAACACACACACATGGACCTTTTTCTGAAAATACTTCTTTTGGATGCAGGGGACCATAAAACGCCCATTTCCGGTTAAATATCGGTGTCGATTTTTTTAGTGGAATGCAATACCTACCTTCGTTATACACTATGTACATAGTACGTGTAGAGAAAGTAAAAATTACTTGAGGCATATTCCTTAATAACATTGGCATAGAAAATGCAAATTTTGATAGGATTTTTTGTTTTCCATTCATTAGGCTTTTTATCTTTAACTACCTTATTATTTGCAATTTATGAGTATTTTATTACAAATAAGGCACCTCACAGTATGAGGAAACCATATATCCTTACTCAAAATATCGAAATAGTGCATTACATTTTTACTTTCTCTATACGTACTAAGTACATAGTATAGAGAAGGTATTGCACTCCACCCAAAAATTCGATACCGAGATTTCACCGGAAATATATGTTTTAGGGTCCCCTTTATCTAAATAATCTGATGCGTTACACTCACATGACTTTCTCTAGCTGTTCTATAAACTTCTTACATAAAATTATTCTTCTTTCTGCACCTTGCTAATCGAGGTACTCATTAGCACAATGTTCTTATTACTTATGAGTAGGAAAAAATAAGGGAATACACTAGGCTAAAACTATAGCCAAATGTTTTAAAAGCTGTCGTTATGCGATTATCATTACAAATCCCTTCTTTTCTTGGCCAGGAGTAGAACAAATGAAAACCGCACACTCCCGTCTGAGAAAAGTATAAGTACTTCACAACTGATACTAATAACAATGAATACCCCGAAAACTGTAAGCTCCACGAGAAAAATGTATATAACATAACTTGTGTATTTTAGCAAGACCTACAGTTTTATATAGTAAGTTTTTGTCTATCTCTTACGGTTTACTAGTTATGCCAAATTAAGCAAAATTCATCCAGAATAAACAGATCTTTAGAAGCTATTCCCAGAAAATTCAAGATATACATATTATTTGTCAGCTAAATATCTTTAATATATGATATTTTAATCAAAATCGTTAGAGCCATTTTTAAGAAATAAAATTTTCGAAAAAAGTTCCAAATAAAGGGTAGTTTGGGGTGGGGGGATTTTTCTCAAAATCTTCGTGTCGAATCCCTGGAAGATACTAAACTTAAATACCAAGTTTGGTGCTTTACCGACTTTTCGTTTTTGAGTTATCGTGTTCACAGACACACGGACACACGGAAATGTAAATGTCGTGTTATTTATGGACGCTCTTTAACTGCTGTGGTTCTCAGCGTGCCATTCTAAATTGGGCGTGAAAGACCGCTTAATTTTGCTCAGAGGCCTCTCGATCAGGCTTGAGGTTCTTTTACGTACCGTAAATCTACGACAAGGGACCAACGGCTTTACTTCCCTTCCGAAGGAAGCCATGCTAAGGATTTTTACGCCCGAAAAAATCCATCGTCCTCCGCCGGGTTTGAATCCGCAACCTTGGTTATATGAAGTCAGCATGGTAACCATTAAACCACGACGGACACTGGGACACACGGACACACACAAACGGACCTTTTTCTGAAAATGCTTTTTTTGGATATTGGGGACCCTAAAACATATATTTCCGGTGAAATCTCGGTATCGGATTTTTGGTGGAGTGCAATACCTTCTCTATACACTATGTACATAGTGCGTATGGAGGAAGTAAAAAGCATTTTCGGAAAAAGGTCCGTGTGTCTGTGATCACGATAACTCAAAAACGAAAAGTCGGTAAAATACCAAACTCGGTATTTAAGTTTAGTATCTTCCAGGGATGCGACACAAATATTTTGAAAAATATCCCCCCACCCCAAACTATCCTTTACATGGAACTTTTTTTTCATAATTTTGGTTTTGTAAGAAATGGCTCTAAGGATTTTGATTAAAATATCATATATTAAAGACATTTACCTGACAAATAAAATGTATATCTTGAATTTTCTGGGAATGGCCTCTGAAGAGTACTTTATTCCGGATGAATTTTACGACATTTTGAATAACTGCTAAACCGTAAGAGATGTACAAAAACTTACTGCACGAAAAATGTAGAGCACGTTAAATCACACAATTTATGCCATATACCTTTTTTTCGTGGAGTTGATCGTTTTTTAGATATTCCTTGTTTTTGGTTTCTTATACAGGAAGAACTATAGCTTTCCTGGCGACGTGTTAATTCAAAATCTTCTCGGGCTTCTAGCCAGGTAAAAACTTGGCTTGACACCAACGTTTCGAAGAAGTGATCAGTTCACCCTGAAGACGAGAAAGATGCACTTCTTCGAAACGTTGGTGTCAAGCCAAGTTTTTACCTGGCTAGAAGCCCGAGAAGATTTTGAATTTCATTATCACTTTAGCCTTTATTTCAGGTCTACTTGTAAGGAACTAAGTACCTAATAAAATTCTGCTAATGTTTATCTCGATTAAAGTGGTGTTGAAACAAGAATTATCTTTTGTAAGAAGTTTGTTTATAGAGTAGCTAGAGAAAGTCATGTGAGTGTAACACATCAGATTTTTTATTTATTTATTTATTTGCTTACATTTTTTGTATTGCAAAAGCACGCACGGCCTGTGAATGTTGAAGCTCAATGTATGATACCGTTATTTCAATAAATATACTTATTTATTCATGATATTCTCTTCCATCTGAACTAAGTCCAGTTTCAGATGTAAACCACTGAACTTTTCCATGAAACTAGTAACAAACCCGAATCAGAAATAAAGAATGTTATCGCTGCACATAAGCTGTTCATAGAATCGCAAAAATTAAAGTTTACTCTGATAAAGCTTCTATGGCAGTACACTCCCCGCCTTATAGCTATAGAACGAAGAAATGATATTTAAAGCAGAGTATCAAACACACGACAAAACATTCCTATTTGTTGCACTGTTTTTACTTTCTCTATACGTACTATGTACAAAGTGTATAATGAAGGTATTGTATTGTACCCAAAAATTTGATACCGAGATTTCACCGGAAATACATGTTATTGGTCCCCCTGAATCCAAAAAAAAAAAAAAAAAAAAAAAAACATTTTCAGAAAAAAGTCCGTGTATGTGTGTGAGACAGCATAGCTCAAAAACGAAAAGACGGTTAAATACCAAACTTGGTATTTAATTTTGGTATTTTCCAAGGATGCGACACGAAGATTTTCATGAAAATCCCCCCAATGCCAACTACCCTTTACGTGGAACTTTTTTCGAAAACTTTGATTCTCTTAAAGAAGTCTTTAACGATTTTGATTAAAATATCCTATATTAAAGGTATTTACCCGACAAATAAAATGTATATCCTGAATTTTCTGTGCATGGTCTCTGAAAACTACTTTATCTGGAGGAATTTTACTAAATTTTGCATAACTGCTAAACTGTAAGAAATGGACAAAAACTTACCACATAAGAATGTAGAGCACTTTAAAACACACAATTTATGTTACATACCTTTTTTTCGTGGAGTTTATCGTTTTTTTTTTCGTAAAAACTAAGGCTGAAACTAAAAACAAGGAATATCTAAAAAACGATCAACTACTCGAAAAAAATGTATATAACATAAATTGTGCGTTTTAACGTGCGTTACATTTTTGTGTGGTAAGCCTTTGTCTATCTCTTACGGTTTAGCAGTTATGCAAAATTCCTCAAGAATAAAGTAGTCTTCAGATGTTATTCCCAGAACATTCAAGTTATACATTTTATTTGTCAGGTTAATATCTTTAATATCCGATATTTTAATCAAAATCGTTAGAGCCATTTTTAAAAAAGTCAAAACTTTCGAAAAATACACACACGGACGTGTTTCTAAAAAGCTGATGTGTTACACTCACATGACTTTCTCTAGCTGTTCTACAAACTTCATACATAAGATTCTTCTTCTTTCTGCACCTAATTATTTAGTTCCGTATAAGTAGGAAGAAAATAAGGGAATACACTAGGCTAAACCAATAGTCAAATGTTTTAAAAGCTCTCGTTATGCGATTGTCATCACAAATCGCTTATTTTCTTGGCCAGGAATAGAACAAAAGAAAAACGGACACTTCCGTCTGAGAAAAGTACAAGTACTTCACAACGGAAACTAATAACAATGAATACCTCTAAAACGGTAGGCTCCATGAGAAAAATGTGTATGCCATGACTTGTGTACTTTTACAAGACCTATATTTTCTGTATAGTAAATTTTTGTCTATCTCTTACGGTTTACTAGTTATGCCAAATTAAGCAAAATTCATCCAGAATAAACAGGTCTTCAGAAGGTATTCCGAGAAAATTCAATATATACATTTTATTTGTTAGGTGAATATCTTTAATATATGATATTTTAATAAAAATCGTTAGAGCCATTTTAAGAAAATCAAAATTTTCGAAAAATGTTCCATGTAAAGGGTAGATTGGTGTGGCGGAATTTTTCTCAAAATCTTCGTGTCGCATCCCTGAAATATACTAAACTTAAATACCAAGTTTGGTACTTTAGCTACTTTTCGTTTTTGAGTTATCGTGTTCAAAGACACATGGACACACACACACACACTCACGGACCTTTTTCTCAAAATGCTCTTTTTGGATACAGGGGGTCCTAAAACATGTATTTCCGGTGAAATCTCGGTATCGAATTTTTGGTTGGACTAGAATACCTTCTCTATACACTATTTACATAGTACGTGTAGAGAAAGTAAAAATTAGCTTTATAGCAAAGTGATTTCGCTACGACAATTTCTTTCATGCGATCTGCAATAATTGTTCAACGCTGCAGGTTGTTGTGGCTGTGTTATTGACTTTTGTATCCAAGTGTACAAATCGAAAGAAGACGTCACTACATGACATTGTGATTTATGATTGTTATGTCAGATAGGATCTTAACCATTTTAGTAATGGGCAACAATAATATTGATAAAATGTTCTGACATCCATTTTATTAGTATATTAATAATGTGAGTGGCTAAGCAGTAAAAATCTTACAATGTGTCAACTTCTAATTTCTAGATGGGAAGAGAGGAAAATGAGCCAATATGTTTAAGAATTGTTTTATGTGTTCCATTCGATGGGGGCCCCACCCCATCTACACTTCACATTAAAAATATTTCTTTACAAAAATGGCTATAACGATTATGATGAATATCTTACTTTATTTAAGATATTTACACGACAAATAAAATGTACGTTTATGGGAGTAGCCCCTGAAGACCCCTTTGTGATGGATGACTTTTTATAAATTTTACATAACTGGTTAGCCATAAGAGATACAAAAACTTACTGCACAAAAATGTAGACCTCCTTAAAACACACAATTTATTTTATACACATTTTTTTTGCAGTTGACCGTTTTTGAGATATTCTTTGTTGTTGGTTTCAGTTTTAAAATAGTTGAAGCTTTTTACTTTCTCTACACGTACTATGTACATAGTGTATAGAGAAGGTATTGTACTCCACCAAAAAATTCGATACCGAGATTTCACCGGAAATATGTTTTAGGGTCCCCTGTATCCAAAAAAGGTATTTTCAGAAACAGGTCCGAGTGTGTGTGTGTGTGTATCCGTGTGTCGGTGTGCCTGTGAACACGATAACTCAAAAACGAAAAGTCGGTAAAATACCAAACTTGGTATTTAAGTTTAGTATCTTCCAGGGATGCGACACGAAGATTTTGAGAAAAATCCCCCCACTCAAAACTACTCTTTACATGGAATTTTTTTTTGAAAATTTTGATTTTATAAAAAATGTCTCAAACGATTTTCATTAAAATATCGTATATAAAAGATGTCTACCTGACAAATAAAATTTATAGTTTGAATTTTCTGGGAATAGCCTCTGAAGACTACTTTATTCTGGGTCAATTTATTGGAATTTTGCATAACCGCTAAACCGTAAGAGATGGACAAAAACTTACCATACATCAAATGTAGAGCACTTTAAAATACACAATTTATGTTACATACATATTTTTCGTGGAGTTGATTGTTTTTGAGATATTCCTTGTTTTTGGTTTCAGCTATAAAACATATACTTTTCTTACACAGGACTTTGTGAACTCGTGTCCATACAAACAAAGGTACTTCAGTCACATAGCAATAGCTTTTGGCTATTACTTTAACCTATGGTACTCCCTTATCTCGCTTCTACTTACAAGGAAGCAAGTAATAAGATTATTTCTGCTAATTTTTTCTCGATTAGCAGGAAGTAAATAAAAGCATAAGCTTTTTAAAAATAGTTTGTTACAGAGATGTAGAGAAAGTCATGTGAATGGAACCAATCAGATTTTTTCATATGGATTCTTGTCAACTGCTAGTAACACAAAGAAAGAGTTTCCAACCCCATAGCAACCACATTTCAAAACATTTTACTGTCGGTTTAGGCTAGTGTACTCCCTTATTTCCGCTCTACTTATAAGAAATCTAGCAATAAGACAGCTTCTGCAAATGTTTATCTCAATTATCATGAAGTAGATTGAAGAATAAACTTTCTAACAATAATTCGTTATAGAGATGTTAAGAAAGTCATGTGAATGCAACACTTCTGATTTTTTTAAGGGGATGAAAACATATGTTTCGGGTGAAATCTCACCCAATTATTAGTTGGAATAAAATACCTTTTCTATCTATGTGCATATTATGGTGGAGAAAATAAAAGAGTATAGGGAAGGGAGTACAGAGAACTTTAAAACTAACATTTTCAATGAAATCTCGATTATTTCCTTTCCTATCAGATGTTACATAAATGACAAAGCTACAATTATGCGGTCGTTTCAATGCTACTTCATTTGTTATTACGAGGTGAAAAACAATCAACAAAAGTTAATTTACTGCCTGCAACGTAACGGTAAACAATTTATGGACAGCATTATTTTGAAACACGGCATTTGAACTATGTATCAGAGCTTCGTGCACTGAAATAAAGGCTCGTTCGGAGAAAATGGAAACACACAAGTCCAAACCCATCACAGATTTAATGAATCAAATGCGGGAATAACAAATGAAGCAAATGAGCAATGTATACTCTATCGGCAATTTAGATGAACTCTAAATGGTATTCTGCAGCATTTATGCAACTGCAAGATACTGACAGTCAGTAATTGTCTCCCTGATGCTCTGCTATTACATCCTTCTTCATTACTCTATGCGCTGACGATTTATGCAAAATTTAATTTAGATAATTATTGAAACATGTTCATCACAAGGAACTGCATACACTGTCCATTTTTAAAGTAAATTTATGTTAATATTTCACAGTTTATCAGTTAAACAAATTTCTGTGTCTGCATCACGTACATAAGGTCGTAGGGCGAAGGTTTTTTTCGGGGTTTTCCCTTATCCTGAGAAGACGAAATGTCCAGTAACTTTAAGCTCCATGGACCCGAGATCATTTCAGCATAACTTCACCAATTGCATTCATCGTCCGATATAACCAACCAGGTTAAAGGGCGTTAAACGTTATACGTTTTTCAAGGGAGACTACTAATGAGGTCCAACATTTTTAATTTTTACTTTCTCTATTCGCACTATGTACATAGTGTTTTGAGAAGGTATTGCACTCCACCCAAAAATTCGATATCGAGATTTCACCGGAAATATATTCTTTAGGGTCCCCAATATACAAAAAAAGCATTTTCACAAAAAGGTCCGTTGTGTGTGTGTGTGTGTGTGTGTGTGTGTCCGTGTGTCTGTGAACACGATAACTCAAAAACGAAAAGTAGCTAAAATACCAAACTTGGTATTTAAGTTTAGTATCTTCCAGGGATGCGACACGAAGATTTTGATAAACCCCCCCCCCATCCCCAACTACCCTTTACATGGAACATTTTTCGAAAATTTTGATTTTCTCAAAAATGGCTCTAACGATTTTGATTAAAATTTCGTGTATTGAAGGTATATACCTAACAAATAAAATGTATATCTTGAATTTTCTGGGAATAGCCTCTGAAGAGTAGTTTATTCTGGATGAATTTTACTGAATTTTGAATAACTGCTAAACCGTAAGAGATGGACAAAAATATGTAAAGGACGTTAAAGCACACACTTTATGTGTTATATACATTTTTTTCGCGGAGTTCGTCGTTTTTGAGAAAGTATCTATTTTTGGATTCTGCTATGAAAAACTTATACCTTTCTCATACAGGAACTTGTCAACTCCTATCCATATAAACAAAAGAACTTCATTGGCATAGCAACCAGCCTTTGACTATCACTATAACCTATGGTAGTCCCTTATTTCACTTCTACTTACAGGGAAGCAAGTAATAAGACTATTTCTGCTAATGTTTTCTGATTAGTATGAAGTAAATAGAAGTATATGCTTTTAAAGAATAATTTGTTGCAGGGATATAGAGAAAGTCATGTGAATGGTACACATCTTGTTTTCTTCCTTTCTGGTTGATATTCACACATGTTTCTTCTCTTATTTGTAACTCAAAACTCCACATAAAATAGATACGTGACTGTTGGAGCGATATGAAGGCCATGGAAGGATAAATGACAATGAAAACAGCACACTAGCAGTATTCAACTTGAAGTAGAAGGTGATTGTTGGAACGATATGCCGACAATGAATCGATAAGCGTCAATAAAAACCGCAAACCAGACAATTCCACGGCTATACACAGCAAGCATACCACCATACTTTTTACTTTCTCTGTACGTACTATGTACATAGTGTATACAGGAAGTATTGTATTCCACCCAAAAATTCGATACCGAGATTTCATCGGAAATACATGTACGAGTATTAGGACCTCCTGAATCCTAAAAAAGCATTTTCAGAAAAAGGTCCGTGTGTGTCTGTCTGTGTGTGTGTCTGTGGACAGCATAGCTCAAAACGAAAGACCGTTAAATACTAAACTTGGTATTTAGGTTTGGTATCTTCCAAGGATGTGACACGAAGATTTTCAAGAAAATCCCCCACCCCCAACTACCCTTTACATGGAAATATTTTCGAAAATTTTGATTTTCTAAAAAATAGCTCTAAGGATTTAGATTAAAATCCCGTATATTAAAGATATTTACATACCAAATAAACTGTATATCTTGCATTTTCTGGGAATAGCCTCTGAAGATCCCTTTATTCTGGATGAATTTTGCTAAATTTTGCTTAACTGCTACACGCTAAGAGATAGACAAAAACTTACAACGCATAAAATGTAGATCTGATCAAAACACACAATTTATGTCCTTTACATTTTTGTTGTGGAGGTAACCGTTTCCGAGATATTCCTTGTTTTTGGTTTCACTTGTGAGTACTTATACTTTTCTGGCACAGAAAGTGTCCTGTGTTCTTTTGATCTACTCCTAGACAAACAAAGAAGCGATTTGCAATGACAATCGAATAACGACATATTTTAAAACATTTGACTATCGGTTTAACATAGTGTATTCCCTTATTTTCTTTCTACTTATAAGGAACTAAGTAATAAGAAAATTCTGCTAATGATTATATCATTAGCAAGGTGTGGAAAGAAGAATATTCTTATGTGAGAAGTTTGTAGAAGAGCTAGAGAAATTCATGTGAGTGTAACACATCAGATTTTTTTAAAAACGTATAAATGGGTATATTTTGTGAAGCATTACAACCGAGAAAACGTATAATTGAGTAAAATTTTAAGGAAGAACGATTGGTTCAATTTTAGCGTTTATGTGCAAAAAATTTTGAAGTGAATAACGTATAAGCAAGTTTCAACTATATATAAAAAACTCCTGTGTAAATAATGAGAATTTCAGAGGTCATTTACGCAAAGCCAAAGTAGATATTTTATTGCATCTCAAACTCTAGTTTTAATCAAACGTGAAAATAATTTGAAGACAAAATCTATTACATTCACATGACTTTTTCTGTCTATTCTGCAACAAATAATTATCATTACAAAATATATTTATCTAATCGAGACAAACTTTAGCAGAAAAAAGTCTAATGTGTTCCATTCACACGACTTTCTCTACATCTCTGTAACAAATTATTTTTAAAAAGCTTAAGTTTCTATCTACTTCATTCTAATCA